>JAWPHD010014237.1:0-62602 GCA_037043455.1 Cyrtodaria siliqua | reverse complement strand
GCAAAATATAGCATTTTTAACTAAATCAAGGGCCATAACTCCCCTGTTAATGGTCCGATCTAGCTGGTCGTCGAAGTTGTCTGAGCTTTCATTTATATAAACAATCTGGTAAAGTTTGGTAAAGATTGGATGAAAGATGAAGGCCCTATTGTTTAATGAGGCAAAATATAGCATTTTTAACTAAATCAAGGGCAATTACTCCGCTGTTAATGGCTGATCTTGTTGGTTATCAAACTTGTCCGAGTTTTCATTGATATTAACAATCTGTGCTAGTTTGGTAAAGATCAAATAATAAATGAAGGTGCTAGAGTGTTCCCGAGGCTTAATATGGCATTTTCCAGCAAAACAAGGGCCATAACTCCGGTGAAATTATTTCGATCTAGCCGGTTTTCGAACTTGTCCGAGCTTTCATTCATATAAAGACACTGGTAAAGTTAAGTAAAGGTCCGATTAATATTGAAGGCCCTAGAGTGTTCACAAGGCAGAAAATAGCATTTTTCAGAAAAAATAAGGGCCATTACTCCGGTGTTACTGATCGGATTTAGCTGGTTTTCGAAATTATTTGAGCTTTCATTGATATTAACAATCTGTGCAAGTTTAGGAAAGATCAAATAATCAATGAATGTGCTAGCGTGTTCACAAGGCAGAAAATGGCATTTTTCAGAAAAAACAAGGGCCATAACTCTGGTGTTACTGACCCAATTTAGCTGATTTTTGAACTTGTCCAAGCTGTCATTGGTATTAACAGTCTGTGCAAGTTTGGTATCGATCAAATAATAAATGAAGGTGTTAAGAGCGTTCACAAGGCAGAAAATATCAATTTTCAGAAGAAACAAGGGCCATAACTCCGGTGTTACTCATCTAATTTGGCTGGTTTTCGAACTTGTCCGAGCTTTCATCAATATTAACAATCTGTGCAAGTTTGGTAAAGATCAAATAATAAATGATGGTGCTAGAGTGTTCACAAGGCTTAATATGGCATTTTTCAGCAAAACAAGGGCCATAACTCTAGTGAAATTTATCTAATCCGGCTGGTTTTCGAACTTGTCCGAGCTTTCATTGATATAAAGACACTGGCAAAGTTTCGTAAAGATTCAATTAATAATGAAGGCCCTAGAGTGTTCACAAGGCAAAAGTTAACAGACTGACGACGGACGGACGGACGGACGGACGGACGGACGGACAACTCACCATCCCATAAGCTCTGCTGGCCTTCGGCCAGTAGAGCTAAAAATATATAATAATAATAATAATAATTTAAAAAAATAATAATAATAATTTTAAAAAAATAATAATAATAATAATTAAAAAAAAAATAATAATAATTAAAAAATAATAATAATAATAATAATTAAAAAAAAATAATAATAATTAAAAAAATAAAAATAATAATAATAATTAAAAAAAAAAAATAATAATTATTAAAAAAAATATATAATAATAATAACAATTAAAAATAATAATAATAATTAAAAAAAAAAAAAATTTACAAAAAAAAAAAAAAAAAAAAATTATTAAAAAAAAAAATAAAAAAAAAAAAAATAAAAAAAATAATAAAAATAATAATATAAAAAAAGAAAGTCATAAAATCTGCTAAAGTTTGGCAAAGATCAGACGCAAAATGAAGGCCCTATCGTATGACGAGGCAAATTATAGCATTTTTAACCAAATCAAGGGCCATAACTCTGCTGTTACTGGTTCGATCTGGCTGGATTTCGAACTTGACCAAGCTTTCATAGACATTAACAATCTGATAAAATAAAAAATAATAATATAAAAAAAGAAAGTCATAAAATCTGCTAAAGTTTGGTAAAGATCGGATGAAAAATGAAGCCCCTATCGTCTTAACGAGGCAAAATATATCATTTTGAACTAAATCAAGGGCCATAACTCTGCTGTTACTGGTCCGATATGAATGGTTTTCAAATCTGTCCGTGCTTTCATTGATATTAACAATCTGATAAAGTTTGGTAAAGATCGGATGAACAATGAAACCTTTCGTCTTAACAAGGCAAAAAATAGCATTTTTAACTAAATCAAGGGCCATAACTCCGCTGTTACTAATCCGATATGACTGGTTTTCGAACTTGTCCAAGCTTTCATTGATATTAACAATCTGATAAAGTTTGGTAAAGATCGGATGAAAAATGAAGCCCCTATCGTCTTAACGAGGCAAAATATAGCATTTTTAACTAAATCAAGGGCCACAACTCCGCTGTTACTGGTTCGATCTGGCTGGTTTTCGAACTTGACCAAGCTTTCATGGACATTAACAATCTGATAAAGTTTGGTAAAGATCGGATGAAAAATGAAGGCCCTATCGTCTTAACGAGGCAAAATATATCATTTTGAACTAAATCAAGGGCCATAACTCCGCTGTTACTATTCCGATATGGCTGGTTTTCGAACTTGTCCGAGCTTTCATTGATATTAACGATGTGGTAAAGTTTAGTAAAGATAGGATCAAAAACGAAGGCCCTATCATCTTAACAAGGCAAAATATAGCAATATAGCATTTTTAACTAAATCAAGGACCATAACTCCGCTGTTACTAGTCCGATCTGGCTGGTTTTCGAACTTGTCCGAGCTTTCATTGATATTAACAATGCGGTAAAGTTTGGTAAAGATAGGATGAAAAATGAAGGCCCTATCGTCTTAACGAGGCAAAATATATCATTTTGAACTAAATCAAGGGCCATAACTCCACTGTTACTATTCCGATATGGCTGGTTTTCGAACTTGTCCGAGCTTTCATTGATATTAACGATGTGGTAAAGTTTAGTAAAGATAGGATCAAAAACGAAGGCCCTATCATCTTAACAAGGCAAAATATAGCAATATAGCATTTTTAACTAAATCAAGGGCCACAACTCCGCTGTTACTTGTCCGATCTGGCTGGTTTTCGAACTCATCCGAGCTTTCATTGATATTAACAACCTGTTAATGTTTGGTAAAGATCGGATGAAAAATGAAGGCCCTATCGTCTTAACAAGACAAAAAATAACGCCGACGACGGACAACTCGGCATCCCATATTCAGCCAGTAGAGCTAAAAATCATGTGCGAAAGCTGTTTTTGGATGAGTCATTTCAATGCAAAATTCTGCTGCATTAATTTTTTTTGTTTTTTATTGTATTTTCATCCAAAAATGGTTTGAAATTGTTGGATATTAGTAAATTAAAATACCCTGAAAATTTTATAGCAAAATATGAAGGCTTACTGAAATTATTTGAAATTTCTTAATTTTCTGCTGTCCCACCAACAAGGAATTTACATAGGAAAAGCTCCATCAAAAAATCCTTATGTCTGTAAAATATTTATTACTCAACCGATTTTCAAAAGTAAAGTAGTTTATTTACCACTAAAAATGCCAGTTCTAATGATATATAACTGATGTACATATTATTTAAATTGCTCAAGGTACTGCAGAAAAACCTGTGGCTGAAACAAGCGCCCCAAACAATAGGTGACAGGACACGACAGACAACATGATTCCTATATAGCCCCCACTTCACTTTGTGAACTGGTGGTATAAAAAACGTTTCAGGGACTGGCCCTTTTTTTTTTCCAGTAAAAGTCTTAGTTTCTAAATGGATTAAAATAGATGAAAACACTTTTTAGGGGTGGCCTCTTTTTATTTTTGTAAGTAAAAGTCTTAAAAGGTTCTAAAACGCATACAAGCAGAAGAAAAACTTTTAAGTGCTTGGCCCCTTTTTTGATTGTCTTTAAAGGTTATAAAATACATAAAAAAAAAAAAAAGCTGGCCCCTTTTTTTAAAAGTATATGATACACAGAATAAGAAATGGGCTAAACCTAATTGAATTGAATTTTATAGTTGCACCAACAGCTAAGGTCATATGGCGACTTTCCAGCTTCCACTGGTGGAGGAAGACCCCAGGTGCCCCTCCGGGCAATTTTCATGCACGGGCGGGCACCTGGGTAGAACCACCGACGTTCCGCAAGCCAGTTGGATAGCTTCCTCACATAAAGATTCCTAGGCCCCTGAGGGATCGAACCTACAGCGGTGAGGGGCAAGTGATTGCAAGTCAGAGACTCTAACCACTCGGCCACGGACGCTCCCGGCTAAAGCTAAAGCTCTTGGGCTGATATGAAGGTCTCGGCCTGATATTGAAAATACCCATTCATTATTCTCTATATATTTTACCTGAGGGTTCAGACGGTTCAGTACTGCCACCTCCTGGATCTGCCACATTCGATTTCATGTGTGCGTCAACGTCTGACATGTGTGTGAAGCTCAGCAGGGATTGCACTGTGATGCGCAAACAGCGCAAAATAAACAAGAAAATTAAATATGGTGCAAGAAAAAGAATTTAGCGAAAATGACTTGCGCAAAAAAAATCTGAATCATATTTTTTCAATGGCTCAAGCGTTTTCGGCCTAGATAAAAACTGGTACAGCGCTTTTACTATAGGAAAAATTAACAGTGCGTGAAAAATTGATACAGTCTAGCACGCGTCATATGACCGCCCGGAGTCAGGGTACACTTGCAACACACTTATATAGAATCAATGGTGTGCTGAATCACATGCTTTTTGAGGTGGTGGTCAATAGAGAAAGTTTTATCACACACTGGGCAGGTATATGGCTTCTCACCTAAACGAATCAATATACTGAGTAATTATCTCCCTTTATCACACAGACGGTGCAAGGTATACAGTACTGGTTCTACCCAGGAAAATGGGTTGGTTTCACGACTGTAGATGTTCACTTGGAATATGTGCTGGTGACCTTGACCTTTCACCTAGTGACCCCAAAAGCAACAGGGTTCCTCTGACAAAGGGCAATGAACCTATGAGGTGTAAGTGTTATGGTTTCAAAGCTATTTAGTGGAATGCGTATTCCCATATAAGGTCATAGTAACACTGACGTTTGGCTTACTGACCCCAAAGACAATAAGGAGTTTTTCCTTCACCAAAGTCAATGTACCTATGAAGTTACATGAGTGTGGGTGTTATGGTTTTGATGTTATCACACAAAATGCATTTTTCCTTATAAGGTCATGGCGACCTTGACCACTGACCCGCAAAACAATAGGATTTTTCCTTTCACCAAGGGCAATGTACCTATGAAGCTTCATAAGTGTGGGTGTTATGGTTATGAAGCTTTCGCTCGGAATGCCTATTTCCATACAAGGTCATGGTGACTTTGACCTTCGACCTACTGAACCCAAAAACAATAGGGTTCCTCCTCTCACTTATACAATGTACATATAAAGTTTCATGACTGTGGGTGTTATGGTTTCGAAGATATCATCCGGAATATGTTTTCACATATAAGGTCATGGCGACCTTTACCTTGGACCTACTGACCCCAAAAACAATAGGGTTCCTCCTCTTACCAAGGGCAATGTACCTATAAAGTTTCATGACTGTTGGTGTTATGGTTTCGAAGATATCATCCGGAATATGTTTTCACATATAAGGTCATGGCGACCTTTACCTTTGACCTACTGACCCCAAAAAACAATAAGTTTCTCCTTTCACTTAAGGCAATGTACATATGAAGTTTCATGAGTGTGGGTTTTAAGGTTTTGAAAGTATCATGCATTTTTCCATATAAGGTCAAGACGACCTTTACATTGGACCTAGGGACCGCAAAAACAATTAGATTCTTTCTTTCATCTACGGCAATCTATAGTTTCATGCCATCCATAAGAATCGTCAATTCCTCACATACAAGTCGAGCTCCCAGTGGGATTCGAACCTGCAGCGGTGAGAGGCAAAGGTTTACAACGCAACGTCGTTAACCATTCGGCCATGGAGACCTAGACAGACAGGCAGACAAGACAGACAGACAGACAAGACAGACAAGACAAGACAAGACAAGACAAGACAAGACAAGACAAGACAAGACAAGACAAGACAAGACAAGACAAGACAAGACAAGACAAGACAAGACAAGACAAGACAAGACAAGACAAGACAAGACAAGACAAGACAGACAGACAGACAGACCATAAGATGACAGACAGACAGACAGACAGACAGACCATAAGATGTCCCGTTTTTCAAACGGGCATATAAAAATCTTAAGGAATGAACAAACATTACGCTAAAGATGGTAAAAAAAAATGTTAAAGAATTGCTATAAAAAGTTTTCAGTAGGGACTATTTTCGTGGGTAACAATTTTTTTATGGTCGGCCTTGCTTATAATTGCCAATTTTCAGAAGGGCTACATTTCTGCAACAATGAAGAAGGTTTAAAAGACTCTGATAAGTCTTGGGTTTTGAGCTTGTCTTACCAGTATGGGATCTCATATGTTTGGTGAGTTTGTGTTTCTGCGTGTAGTTTTTGCCGCAAAGTTTACAGTAGAACTTCTTAAATACAGAATGTAACGCTCTGTGGTACTGCATGCCGGCTTTGCTGATGAAGGCTGTCTCCTGAAATACCGTAATTATAACAGTACTGAAAACAGAAATACAGATATCACAGGGGAAACCACCACATGGAGTCTCCTGGAACACCGTAATTATGACAATACTGAAAACAGAAATACAGATATCACAGGGAAAACCACCACCTGCAGTCTCCTGGAACACCGTAAGTATGACAGTACTAAAAACAGAAATACAGATATCACAGGGAAAACCACCACTTGCAGTCTCTTGAAATACAGAAATACAGATATCACAGGGAAAACCACCACCTACAGCCTCCTGAAATAACGTAAGTATATGATAGCAATGAAAACAGAAATACTTAGATGTGCGATGATTAAAATGTGAAATTTCTGTTATTTTTAGCAGGTTTACATGGTTTAGTACCTGCCCAATATATTCTGGCATTATGGGTTTTCAAAGGGGCATAATTATGTTAAAATATCATGTAAATATGTGTAAAGATTTCAATACAAAAGTGTACGTGTATTTGACTAATATGTGACATTTCATTCCAATCTGTCCACTGGTAAAAGATATTAGCTTATAAACAGATATCTCACAAAATGTACTTAAGTTCAAAAAAAGGACATTACCATGCCAAAATAGATGAGCCGAAACATGCGAAAATGACCCTTCAAACAAAATTTTGACATATTATGTTTTTTGATGTTTATGAATCTCGATGATTTTCTCTTTAAAAATATCTTTATTTCATGTTGATATCTTAATTAAAATGATTTTATCTCAATTTGAAAATTAAAGATTATACTCGCCGTTAATTTTGACGTTGTCGGCGGCGTCTTGGACGACGTCGTTGATTAAATAACAACAAAAAACATAAACAGTTACCATTTTCTATAGCATCAACTATTTATCATGTTTATATTAAACAAACATATTCCCTATGATATAATAATTAGGTAAACACAGAAGTGATGAGAAATTTGAAAGGTATTGATTACCGGTCGACGTCATAAATTGTTACTTTTTGACGTTGTCTTCTTAACCTTCTTAACATCCGAAGGGACGTTTACTCCTATATGGCAAGATATTTATTGATACCAAATACATGTCTGAAGTTTCATTCCAATCTGTCCAGTGGTTCAACAGATCAGCATACACACACTTTTACTAACACAACTTGCTTAAGTTAAAAAAGTGGCATAGCTGTGCCGAAATAAGTTTCAGAGTTGTACGACTCGTGAGTGGAATGTTATTCTGACGTATACTGAATAAATGCGTGAAGTTGTTTTCTATCTGTGCAGTAACAAATATTAGGTTACTATTTTTTGCCCAAGTAAAATGTGCCAAAAATGTTCTGCAGAGTTATGATACCGGTACTTAATACGGAATAAAGGTGTGAATTTCATTCCAATCTGTCCAGAGGTTAGTTTAAATACTCATATTTAACACAATTTGACTAAGTACAAAAAGGGGCTTAACTTTGTCAAAATAAGTTGCACAGTTATGTAACTTGTGTGTGGCATGTTGTCTATTTATTGGCATGTTGTCTATTTATACCAAATATTATGCATAAAGTTTCAGATAACTTTAATTGTTATCTGCCCTTTGCTTGGATGGTGACGGTCACATCCACATTTGCTTTGTCACGTTGCAATGTACCACTCAAGATACAACTATCAGCAAAGCTTGAAAGGTCTTTTTAAGTGCATACAGTTTGTGAAAAAGTGACCTAAACGTCAAAGTTGAAGGTAAAAATTATAAGGTTATCTGCCCTTGCTTGGAGGGTCAAGGTCACTTTCACATTTGATTTGTCACGTTGCCATGTACCACCCAAGATACAACTATAAGCAAAGTTTGAAAGGTCTAGTGCATACAGTTTGTGAAAAAGTGACCTAAACGCAAAAGTTGAACCTAAAAATTAGTAAGTTATCTGCCCTTTGCTTAGAGGGTCAAGGTCACTTCCACATTTGCTTTGTCACATTGCGATGTACCACCCATGATACAACTATAAGCAAAGTTTGTAAGGTCTAGTGCATACAGTTTGTGTTGACGCCGCCGCCGCCGGAAAAGCAACACCTATGTCTCTTTTTTCCTTCGAAAAGGCGAGACAAAAAAGCGGCAAAGCTGTGTCGCCGAAATAAGTTTCAGAGTTATATGACTCGTGAGTGGAAGGTTATTTGTATACTGAACATATGTGAATTTTTTTACTATCTGTGCAGTAACAGATATTAGGTTACTATTTTTTGCCCAAGTAAAATGTGCCAAAATGTTTTGCAGAGTTATGATACTTAATACGGAATAAAGGTGTGAATTTCATTCCAGTCTGTCCAGTAGTTAGTTTATATACTCATATTTAACACAATTTGACTAAGTACAAAAAGGGGCTTAACTTTGTCAAAATAAGTTGCACAGTTATGTAATTTGTGCATGGCATGTTGTCTATTGTCTATGAGCTTACCGAAAAAATGTTAAGCAACACAGACGTCGATTTAGATGACGGGGCTAGTCGCAAAGCTTAAGCTCGTCAATTCTCCTAAAATTCGAGATAACAAAGTGGCATGTGTCCACAAATTATTACACTAAAGTTTAAACAAAATGCTGTTGTAGTACGCTAATATTAAGACCAACCTGATTTTTGGTTTCAATATTATTTGGTCTGGTTGCATCAGGTGCCTTGCATGCATCATCAACAGCAGGAGGCAGATTTTCACTCTCATTGTCACACTGACTGTAGTACGGTCTTATCGCACTATGATCTGGTCTGCGTGGATCAGGTGTCTTGTGTGCATCGTCGACATCAGGAGGCAGATTGTAGTTTGCGTTTACAGCATTCTGAGTTGATTTGGTTGCATCGAGTGTCTTGTGTGCGTATTCGACAGCAGGCAGAAGCTCTACATTCTCATTGTCAGACGGACCGTAGTATGTTGTTATGGCATGATGATCTGGTCTTGTTGCATCTGGTGTCTTGTGTGCATAAGGCTGATTTATACTCTCATTGTCACATTGACTGTAGTATGCTCTTATGGCATTGAACTCTTGTTCAAATGCTTGCTTCAATGCTTCCTGTGTATAGTCCATAGTCCCACTGTACTGACTTGTTTGGTCGTACACTGTCAGATTTGTATTGTTTGAGACTGCCTGATAGGGGTCAGTTTCCACTTCAATCTGTCCAATGGAGATGTTGTTATTGTTGTTAGTGTTATGCTGTTTGTAATCGTTTTTGTGGCCACCATCGGCTGTAAGGCTGTAGTACATATTTGTGTTTTCACAGCTTTCCATCATGTTCATGACCACATGCCTGCAACAAAATTTAAATACAACAAAACTATTATTGGTTTAAGCCCTCTAGTTTAGAACCATTTCCGGTGTAACTTTCTGGTCATAGAGAAAACTTAAGTTTAGAAGTGGTCAAAAGGTAAAGTGGTCACCTGCAAGGTGTCCAAAGTTCAAACCCCACTGAGTGTACGGATTGTTCAATTGTTTACAATTAATTATGTATTAAACATATAGGCTAGCATTGTAAAGTATTTGAGTACAGTTCTCATCAAATTAAAAATAAATGAGTACCAGGCTTCTCATTTCAGTACTATCGTACCTCCAAAATGTAATCTTAGCTATCTTTTTTTTTCAAATCCTGGTTTTTTTTTTCAAATACTTTAGGAGGAGTAGCGCAGACAAGTAATTTAAAGTAAAAATGTGAAAGTGCCATAACTCCGTCATAAATCAGCGAATTGCAACAAAAAAAAAGTGTGATATGCACAACTAGACATCTTACCGATGCTTCCTGCCAAGTTTCGTCGAAATCCAACAAGGCGTTTAGGAGGAGTAGAGCCGACAAGAAATTTAAAAGTAAAAATCTCAAGGGGCCGTAACTCCATCAAAAATCAAGGAACCGAAAAAAAACGCAATAGGCACAACAAGAAATCATAGCAATGCTTCCTGCTAACACGGTATTAACACCAAAAAAAAATAATTTAAAACAATAAATCAATAAATATATCAATAAAACAAAATAAAACAAATAAAATAAAAATAAATAAAAATAATCAAAAACAAGAGGTCAATGACCTTGAAGCTCTACTGATAGATTTTTGATAGCTAGGTCAACATTCCTGTGAAGTTTCATGACAATCCATCAAGTAGTTTCATAGGAGTAGTCGCTACAAGTTTTCATTTTATAACTCTATGTAAACAAACATGGCCGCTGCGGCCATGTTTAATGTCAAATAATTTTTGACAAGCATCAAAATCATGTCATACTGATCATTTAAGAAAAAGTAGTAGTCGCTACAAATTTAATTATTTTAAATCTATTTTTAGCCGTGGCAGCCATTTTGAATTTCCGGTCAGCCTGAAATTTTTCTAGGATCACCTAGACATCAAGTGCAACATTCCTGTAAAGTTTAATGAACATCCGTAAAGTAGTTTCAGAAGAGTAGTCGCTACAAGTTTTTACTTTATAACTCTATGTAAACAAAGATGGCCACTGGCAGCCATGTTTAACGTTGAATCAAAATAGTGTTTGACTAGGATCAACATCATGTCATGCTGATCATTTTAGAAAAAGTCCCATATCAATATCACTTATAGTTTTCAAGAAGTAGTCGCTACAAACTTATTTTTAAAAAATCTATTTTTAGCTGTGGCGGCCATCTTGAATTTCTGGCCGACGTGAATTTTTGCTAGGATCAATAAGACATCAAGAGCAATAATCCTGTAAAGTTTCATGAAAATCTGCCAAGTAGTTTCAGAGGAGTAGTCGCTACAAGTTTTTACTATATAACTCTATGTAAACAAAGATGGCCACTGGCAGCCATGTTTAACTTCAAATCAAAACGATTTTCGACAAGGACCAACATCATGCCATGCTGATCATTTTAGAAAAAGTCCTATATCAATATCACTTATAGTTTTCAAGAAGTAGTCGCTACAAACTTGTATTTTAAAAAGCTATTTTTAGCTTTGGTGGCCATCTTGGATTTCACATCGACATGAATTTTTTCCTAGGATCAACAAGACTTCATGGGCAACATTTCTGTTAAGTTTCATAAATATCCATCCTGTAGTTTCAGAGGAGTAGTCGCTACAAATAAAAGTTTACGGACAGACAGACGGACAGACGGACGGACGACGGACGCCGCACCACGGCATAAGCTCTGCTGATCTCTGAAGTTTCATGAAAATCCGTCAAGTAGTTTCAGAGGAGTAGTCGCTACAAGTTTTCATTATATAACTCTATGTAAACAAAGATGGCCACTGGCAGCCATGTTTAACGTCGAATTAAAATAATGTTTGACTCTGATAACCATCATGTCATGCTGATCATTTTACAAAAAGTCCCATATCAATATCACTTATAGTTTTCAAGATGTAGTCGCTACAAACTTCTTTTTTAAAAATCTATTTTTAGCTGTGGTGGCCATCTTGAATTTCTGGCCGATCTGAAATTTTGCTAGGATCAATTAGACATTAAGAGCAACATTCCTGTAAAGTGTCATGAAAATCTGCCAGGTAGTTTCAAAGGAGTAGTCTCTACAAGTTTTTACTATATAACTCTATGTAAACAAAGATGGCCGCTGGCAGCAATGTTTAAAGTTGAATCAAAACAATTTTTGACAAGGACCAACATCATGTCATGCTGATCATTTTAGAAAAAGTCCCATATCAATATCACTTATAGTTTTCAAGAAGAAGTCGCTACAAACTTGTATTTTGAAAATTTATTTTTAGTCGTGGCGGCCATCTTGAATTTCCGGCCGACCTAAAATTTTGCTAGGACCAATAAGACATCAAAAACAACATTCCTGTGAAGTTTCATGAAAATCTGTCAAGTAGTTTCAGAGGAGTAGTCGCTACAAGTTTTCATTATATAATTCTATGTAAACAAAGATGGCCGCTGGCAGCCATGTTTAACGTTGAATCAAAGCGATTTTTGACAAGGACCAACATCATGTCATGCTGATCATTTTAGAAAAAGTCCCATATCAATATCACTTATAGTTTTCAAGAAGTAGTCGCTACAAACTTGTTTTTTAAAAACCTATTTTTAGATCTGGCGGCCATCTTGGATTTCACATCAACATGAATTTTTGCTAGGATCAACTAGACTTCATGGGCAACATTTCTATAAAGTTTCATGAAAATCCATTCAGTAGTTTCAGAGGAGTTGTCGCTACAAAAAAAAGTTTAAGGACAGACAGACGGACAGACAGACGGACAGACGGACGCCGCACCACGGCATAAGCTCTGCTGATCTCTAATCAGTAGAGCTAAAAATATATACTAATAATAAAAAACAAGAGGTCAATGACCTTGAAGCTCTACTGATTGATTTTGATTTCAGGAAGTAGTCGCTACAAACTGTTTTTTTTGAAAATCTATTTTTAGCTGTGGTGGCCATCTTGAATTTCCGGCCGACCTGAAATTTTGCTAGGATCAATTAGACATCAAGAGCACCATTCCTGTGAAGTTTCATAAAAATCCGTCAAAGTAGTTTCAGAGGGGTAGTCGCTACAAGTTTTCATTATATAACTCTATGTAAACAAAGATGGCCACTGACAGCCATGTTTAACATTGAATCAAAATAATGTTCGACTCGGATAACCATCATGTCATGCTGATCATTTTAGAAAAAGTCCCATATCAATATCTCTTATAGTTTTCAAGAAGTAGTCGCTACAAACTTATTTTTTAAAAATCTATTTTTAACTGTGGCAGCCATCTTGAATTTCTGGCCGATCTGAAATTTTGCTAGGATCAATTAGACATTAAGAGCAACATTCCTGTAAAGTTTCATGAAAATCCGCCAAGTAGTTTCAGAGAAGTAGTCGCTACATGTTTTTACTATATAACTCTATGTAAACAAAGATGGCCGCTGGCAGCCACGTTTAACATCGAATCAAAACGATTTTTGATAAGGACCAACATCATGTCATGCTGATCATTTTAGAAAAAGTCCCATATCAATATCACTTATAGTTTTCAAGAAGTAGTCGCTACAAACTTGCATGAAAATCTATTTTTAGCCATGGCGGCCATCTTGAATTTCCAGCCGACCTGAAATTTTGCTAGGATCAATTAGACATCAAGAGCAACATTTCTGTGAAGTTTCATAAAAATCCGTCAAGTAGTTTCAGAGGAGTAGTCGCTACAAGTTTTCATTATATAACTCTTATGTAAACAAAGATGGCCACTGGCAGCCATGTTTAATGTCGAATCAAAATAATGTTCGACTCGGATAACCATCATGTCATGCTGATCATTTTAGAAAAAGTCCCATATCAATATCACTTATAGTTTTCAAGAAGTAGTCGCTACAAACTTGTATTTTGAAAATCTATTTTTAGCCATGGCGGCCATCTTGAATTTCCGGCCGACCTGAAATTTTGCTAGGATCAATTAGACATCAAGAGCAACATTTTTGTGAAGTTTCATGAAAATCCGTCAAGTAGTTTCAGAGGAGTAGTCGCTACAAGTTTTCATTATATAACTCTATGTAAACAAAGATGGCCACTGGCAGCCATGTTTAATGTTGAATCAAAATAATGTTCGACTAGGATAACCATCATGTCATGCTGATCATTTTAGAAAAAGTCCCATATCAATATCACTTATAGTTTTTAAGAAGTAGTCGCTACAAACTTATTTTTTAAAAATCTATTTTTAACTGTGGCAGCCCTCTTGAATTTCTGGCCGATCTGAAATTTTGCTAGGATCAATTAGACATTAAGAGCAACATTCCTGTAAAGTTTCATGAAAATCTGCCAAGTAGTTTTAGAGGAGTAGTCGCTACAAGTTTTTACTATATGACTCTTATGTAAACAAAGATGGCCGCTGGCAGCCACGTTTAACGTCAAATCAAAACAATTTTTGATAAGGACCAACATCATGTCATGCTGATCATTTTAGAAAAAGTCCCATATCAATATCACTTATAGTTTTCAAGAAGTAGTCGCTACAAACTTGTATTTTGAAAATTTATTTTTAGCCGTGGCGGCCATCTTGAATTTCAGGTCGACCTGAAATTTTGCTAGGATCAATTAGACATCAAGAGCAACATTCCTGTGAAGTTTCATGAAAATCCGTCAAGTAGTTTCAGAGGAGTAGTCGCTACAAGTTTTCATTATATAACTCTATGTAAACAAAGATGGCCGCTGGCAGCCATGTTTAACGTCAAATCAAAACGATTTTCGACAAGGACCAACATCATGTCATGCTGATCATTTTAGAAAAAGTCCCATATCAATATCACTTATAGTTTTCAAGAAGTAGTCGCTACAAACTTGTATTTAAAAAATCTATTTTTAGCTTTGGCGGCCATCTTGGATTTCACATCAACATGAATTTTTGCTAGGATCAACTAGACTTCATGGGCAACATTTTTATAAAGTTTTATGAATATCCATCCAGTAGTTTCAGAGGAGTAGTCGCTACAAATAAAAGTTAACGGACGGACAGACGGACAGACGGACAGACGGATGGACAGACGGACAGACGACGGACGCCGCACCACGGCATTAAGCTCTGCTGATCTCTGATCAGTAGAGCTAAAAAGGGGCAAAACATCTGGTAAAGTTTAGTAAAGATCAGATGAAAAATGAAAGCCCTATCGTAGTAAAGAGGCAAAATATAGCATTTTTTTAACTAAATCAAGGGCCATAACTCCGCTGTTACCAGTCCGATCTGGCTGGTTTTCAAACTTGTGCGAGCTTTCATTGATATTAACAATCTGTTAAAGTTTGGTAAAGATCGGATGAAAAATGAAGGCCCTTGGCCATTAGAGCTAAAAATCATCAGCTCCAGAAAGTAGGTAAAGGTCATAGATAAAATCCATGCATCCAAAAAGATGCACTACCCAAGACACAACAATGTCAAAATAGAATATGTTTTCTTTCAAAGATTAAGCTATAAATTAGGTTTAAAACATCTAGTGCATAATTATAGTACATGAGAGAGTGATGTAAATTAGCAATTAAAGTTATCTGCCCTTTGCTTGGATGGTGAAGGTCACATCCACATTTACTTTGTCACGTTGCAATGTATCACTCAAGATACAACTATAAGCAAAGTATGAAAGGTCTTAGTGCATACAGTTTGTGAAAAAGTGACCTAAATGCAAAAGTTGAAGGTAAAAATTATCAAGTTATTTGCCCTTTGCTTGGAGGGTCAAGGTCACTTCCACATTTGCTTTGTCACGTTGCGATGTACCACTCAAGATACAACTATAAGCAAATTTTTAAAGGTCTTGTGCATACAGTTTGTGAAAATGTGACCTGAATGCAAAAGTTGAAGGTAAAAAATTATTAAGTTATCTGCCCTTTGCTTGGAGGGTCAAGGTCACTTCCACATTTGCTTTGTCATGTTGCGATGTACCACCCAAGATACAACTATAAGGAAAGTTTGAAAGGTCTAGTGCATACAGTTTGTGAAAAAGTGACCTAAACGCAAAAGTTGAACCTAAAAATTATTAAGTTATCTGCCCTTTGCTTGGAGGGTCAAGGTCACTTCCACATTTGCTTTGTCACGTTGCGATGTACCACCCAAGATACAACTACAAGCAAAGTTTGAAAGGTCTCGTACATACAGTTTGTGAGAAAATGACCTAAACGCCGGAAAAGCAACACCTACATTGTATGTCTCTTTTTTACTTCGAAAAGGCGAGACAAAAATTAGTACTTTGAAATATAAACACGTAATTTACGTGAATACGTGGTCTATCTGGAGTACTGATATAGTAACTGAGAAACTGTAACAAAACAATAACACTTCTGTTGATTTTGAATATCCTATGGATAATGGAAACAATTAAAAGGTTTGACTTATGACAGTATCCAGTGTTTCTTTCCATACTTTGGGAACATAACCCATACTGTAACAATTGGGAATTTTAGCGAGATTTTCCATAAAATTGGGGAAAAAATACAGTAAAACATTCATTTAGTAATTGTATCTTTAATACTGTTTTCAGTCAACAGAGGCATTTAAAAGCGTTTCATTCTCAGTACTTGTCACACTACTATCTTTTTCTTGTGTTTTTTTTCTTTAATTTAGGATTTTTTGTCTCAAAACTAGGAAAAAACAATACGTTTTGGCACTGGAAATATAGTATCCTCAAGTATCCTGTTCTCGACCTACCTATAATCTCGATGTAAAATTATTTTGCATGCTTCTCCGAGATTATGACGCGTTTTGACAGACGATCAGTCGGTATTTGTAAACAAAAAGGCCACTTATCCATTTGATGCGCTAAATACGAAAAACAATGTTCAGAATAAATGTAAGTAATTACTTATTCAAGTCATACATACCTATTTCATCAAAATTTCACTAAGTCCTCTTTTTAGAAAAAAATCTACAGAAGCCAATTCGGGTCATATGAATTAGCTAAAATAATTTTAAATAAGAAATTGGTAATGCATATTAATCAATTAAAATATTATTGAAAATAAAAATAAACCATGGAATTTTGGTAAGTATTGTCTCTTCCTGGAGTATTTTATCTAATATATATGTACATGTGTGTTTGTATGTGCGTCATTTCAGTTAACTCCAACAGCAGACCGTTCAAAGTAGCGGCAGTGGTCCCCAACAGCTATGACAAATGCTTACAATATGGTAAGGTGGAGGGTTCTTCTGTCTATATGGCTGCCTTACGGGACAGGGTAGACAACTGTATATCAGTTGAATGCATACGTTCAGGACCTGAACCCGTCTTATCATTGGAAGAAGAAGAAAAACTATGTCAACATTTAAAAGATCTTGCTGCAGTTGGCTACGGGTATACATGGGCTGAAGTTATTAACCTTGCATCTGATTATGCAGTATCGCTGGGTAAAAGGAATTCTGACGAACCATTCACATTTAAGTGGTTTTACGGCTATATGAAGAAATGGTCTAAGTTGAAGGTGATTAGACCATCAGGTTTATCTGAACAAAGTGCTAGGTGTGCGAGTGAAGAAGCTGTCACAAATTATTTCACAGAATTAGAGTGGATAAGGCCAAATAAAATTATACCTGTGTTTACTGTAACAATGCTGAAAAAAATAGGGTAGTTAGGTAGGCATTTTGTTTTATTTTATTTATTTATTTATTTTTTTGGCGAAGTTACATTTAAGGTAGCGATGAGCTTTGATGAATGGGAAAATGTGGTATTTTAAAAACTACAATAGATAACAATATGAAATTGTGTATGTTTTATTGTTTCCCAAACCTGGCTCTTTTCCCAATCACTTGCAATTATTGCAAAGGGGTAAAACAGTTTAATTTATTTTTCGCAAGTCCGGAAGTCCAACAGCAGGACAATGAGCACATGAGTCTGCCGTGATCGCGTGAACATAATTATTTTTATTTATTTATTTAAAAAAAAAAAATTCAATAAAAAACAAGAGGTCAATGACCTTGAAGCTCTACTGATTGATTTTGATTTCAGGAAGTAGTCGCTACAGACTTGTTTTTTGAAAATCTATTTTTAACCGTGGCGGCCATCTTGAATTTCCGGCTGACCTGAAATTTTTCTAGGATCAACTAGACATTAAGAGCAACATTCCTGTGAAGTTTCATGAACATCCGTCAAGTAGTTTCAGAGGAGTAGTCGCTACAAGTTTTTACTATATAACTCTATGTAACCAAAGATGGCCACTGGCAGCCATGTTCAACGTCGAATCAAAACGATTTTCCACAAGGATCAACATCATGTCATGCTGATCATTTTAGAAAAAGTCCCATATCAATATCACTTATAGTTTTCATGAAGTAGTCGCTACACTTATTTTTTAAAAATCTATTTTTAGCTGTGACGGCCATCTTGAATTTCTGGCAGTTCTGAAATTTTGCTAGGATCAATAAGACATCAAGAGCAAAAGTCCTGTAAAGTTTCATGACAATCCGTCAAGTATTTTCAGAGGAGTAGTCGCTACAAGTTTTTACTATATAACTCTATGTAAACAAAGATGGCCGCTGGCAGCCATGTTTAACGTTGAATCAAAACGATTTTTGACAAGGATCAACATCATGTCATGCTGATCATTTTAGAAAAAGTTCCATATCAATATCACTTATAGTTTTCAAGAAGTAGTCGCTACAAACTTGTATTTTAAAACTCTATTTTTAGCTTTGGTGGCCATCTTGGATTTCACATCAACATGAATTTTTGCTAGGATCAACTAGACTTTATGGACAACATTTCTGTAAAGTTTCATGAAATCCATCCAGTAGTTTCAGAGGAGTTGTCGCTACAAATAAAAGTTTACTGACAGACGGACAGACGGACGACGGACGCCGCACCACGGCATAATCTCTGATCAGTAGAGCTAAAAAGGAGTCGGGGTGTTTTCAGAGGGTCGGTCGGGTTACAGTAAAATCAGGTATGGATAAATACAATTTGAAAGAAAATCCACATGGCATATATAGATCTGTATATAACATTGACAAAAAGGGGATAAATACCGAGTATAAACATCCAAATGTTGTTAGTGGCAGCGAGTGCATGCCCCAAGCAATAATGGCTGAGCGATCTAAAACTATAACATTAATTGGTGCAGGAAATGCTGCAGAGCACCGAATTCCGCCTTTTTTTTATTTTTCCAGGTTCTAGAATGCTCTGTTATTAGTAGGCAAATCACATGGAGCAGATGGGGTCATGACACAGGGTGGGTGGTCAAATGGTGAAGTTTTTAAAAGTATATTAAAACTCATTTCATTAAATACTGCAGGGTCGCAATGAAAACAATACCGGTGTTATATGATGGACATACTCGTTGAATGGGCAAAAGACCATAACATTGTATTATTTGTGTTACCCACACACACTTCCCGTATTCTGTAGCCGATGGACGTAGGTTGTTTTGGTCCCCTACAGGTCAAATATGCACAAGAGTGTACAAAGTTTGCTAGACTGAACCACAGAGTGGTAACTCGATACGACATATGTGCTTTAGCATCCAAATCATACACTGCTGCCTTGAACCCAACCAATCTTATATCAG
Source organism: Cyrtodaria siliqua (assembly GCA_037043455.1). Taxonomy (NCBI): domain Eukaryota; kingdom Metazoa; phylum Mollusca; class Bivalvia; order Adapedonta; family Hiatellidae; genus Cyrtodaria; species Cyrtodaria siliqua. Next base: position 43,255 of record JAWPHD010014237.1, on the reverse strand, counting down.
CCTTTGATAAATCAGGAGTGTTTCCATTTAGAAATGCCCGTGCCATGGTTGAAAGGCTACAAACAAAGCTGAAACCATCGACGCTATACAGCTCTGTTAATAATGATCAGTCCGAAAAAGAAAACGCAGTTCCGTCAGGAGATAATAGAACTACAGAACATGTTGGTCTGTCAGGAGATGCCGGAATTGTTCCACCAGTGCCCATTGTTGTGAGTGACTCTGGTGTTGATTTTTTTGAAAACAGAGGAGACATAGTGCCAACTAGTCATGAAAAAAAGCGAAAAAATGTTAGTAATGTAATTGGCGGGAGAGCATTAGAAGGTGAAACTGTGAAAAAAATTAAAGTCTACTTGATGATAATGACACAAACAAAAAAACTTAGTTCAGGCAAAAAAAACACAAAAAAACAGTGATGTCCCAAAGAAAACAGGAGTGAATAAAGCAAGTCCCCAAAGCCTGGTCCTTCAGGCATTAATCTTGCCATTGGCATTGATTCTGATATATCCGACACAGAAAGTGACAGAGAGTCACAAATTTCAGATGAAAGTAAATGTTGTAAATGTAAACGGTTTTATGTTCAAAGGGATAACAACCACATATGTTCTATTGTCAGTTGGGTTCAGTGTGACAGAAAGGAGAGTATGCATTGGGAGCATTTAAAATACTGCACACCACTTACAATTGCACGTAAAGACACACCCTTCATCTGCGATTGTTGTCAGGGTTAAGATATGTAAATTTACTGTTGTTTCAAATATGTCATCAAAATGTTTGGTGAATTATTTGCAAACTTTATTTCTGATAATGTTTATAGAGAGAAATAAATTTGGCACATCAACCATATATGTTTAACTTTGTACAGAAAACCAGTTTGTTCCGTCAAGAAAAAACTTCGTGACTACATAGAGTAATTATATTTGTATCCCCTATTAGCCACCATACCGCAAAAATATAACGTTATGACATCTTTAGCCTCCTTTTGAAAACTACTAAGAACACTGGAGTCGTGTTTTTACATTTTTATTTTTTTTTATTTAAAAGTTGTGAACTTTATTGGAAACATCAATTTCTGTTTTGATGCAACTGACTTGGCTTATCACTGGAGGATAATGACACTGGTAAGACGTGTTTTTTTGTTCATCATATATCGGCGATCGCTTAGGTTATCGAGAACTGGTAACGTCAGGATAATAATGGTTATAAAAACAAATCCCACACAAAAAAAACTCTGGTATATCTCCATTAATTCAAGAAAGATTATTTTATTTGAACGTATGATCATCAGATAACAACTTAACAAGTAATGATAAATCTTGATAATACGTCAACTGTCATATTGCGCACTAAACTTCTATTAAATTAAGAATCCGAAACGAAACATCCGAACTTATGTCAAGTTTTATAAATTTCATGGTACAAGTTGGGAGTTTGTTTTGTTTACTGCCCAAATTTAAGACGAATAACATCAAAAAGAGTCATCAAACACTAATTGTAACATAATTTAGGAAATGAATTGCATGCATTTCAGCTTCAAATCAAATGTAAATGACGAAATTACCCCAAAAATATCTTGTCTCTCTGTCGTTGTCAAGGGATATAACTCGGACAAACTTCCATATTCGTACTCATTTATTTTCGCTCTTAAACAGTTTAAAGAAACATATTCTACGATTTAAAAGGACAGGCGGCAATAATGAGTTTTTTTAATAACTTGCGGCTTCCCTTTAGTTTTTCAACTTACATTTGTTCAATTCTAACTTTTGTGTATAAAGCAAAGGATGTTTGCATATTTCTAACTGTTGATTATTAGAAATGTTTTGAACGGTTCAAAATTGTTCCACGATCAACACGATCAATTGTCAATCGGGATCATCGTATCAGATCGTATTGCATCGTAACAAAGCGCGACAGATCGCATCTAATCGTGCTTCCAAATCGTGGAGATCGGGATCGATCTTAGACAAGACAAACACCACGGTCTGTTGAGATGTGTTGCGATCTCCCACGATCTGTTACGCTCTGTCGGGTCCCATTGCTCAAGACATGACAAGAATGACTCACAAGCAGATAGGAGTTGATACGAAAAGATGCGAGTAACTGCGAGTAGATACGAGTAGTTACGTTTTTACACGAACGCTCATGATATGTTACGAGTTCCCTTTTCTGGCGATAATGTAAGTATACAGTAATACTGCAAATGCCACGTTGTCATCATCCTCAACTCCTGCCATCATCAATGGTTGAGGGTTGTAGTGTTCACTCTGTAAAAGTTCAAGAAACAATGAAGTCCATTTTTTTCTTTCTTTCTAAGGTTTATAGTCCCTCTACCATATGAGCCCCCGGGAAGAATCCCCCGTTGACTCGGCATTATGTTTGGACTAAAATGAAGTCCATGGTCAGTTGGGCTGTATATATACCCGTCGGGTTCCAGTCGTAGCTCAAATCGTGATCACCCTCGATCATGGTCGTGAAAGACATCGCGACCACAATCGTATCCTATCTTAACGGAGCGCATCGGTTCATGATGAACGTATCGGAACGTATCTGCACGTACCAGATCGTCCCAATTCGGGGAACCCGATCGTGATGATCGTGTCAGATCGAGACCCAATCGTGGACTCGATCGAAACAATCCTATCGGAACGTATGTGATCGTATCTGAACGGGAGATCAGACCGTGACAGATCGTGACACCTGAAATTGACAAATCGTGACCAGATCGCATCCGAGCGCAACAAATCGTATCAGAACGTATCGACTCGCATCACCTCGTATCCAAACCTGAAATTTCAATCGGAACTCTTCGCCAATTTCCGTACTCGGTAATAGTGGCTCGGAGAGTACTAGGTGCCGCTCAATGGTTTTTGGAAGCAAAATGATGAATTTGGTTCGGTTTTCGATTGTAGCTCTCCGCAAAATAGTGCTCTTTTATATAATGTTGTATTGATGAAAATATTGCAGATTTGAGAGTGATTTTTATCAATTTCATGATATTTTATTGCTATGACCGATAAATTATACTGTTTAACAAAATAAATCCCTAAATATGTGTAGTTGAAATCAAGACGTTTCGGCCCCAAACAGTTTGTTCGGTCCCAAACAGTTCGTTCCATATAATGACTGATAGTTTGGAAGCATTTGTTGAGTTTTCCAAATATATACTTTAATATTACGGTTGAATTGAAGCAGGGCTTTATATGACGCCCTGATTGAAGGGAAAGGAGGAAGAGACGTTGTAATTATGATTATATCATATTATGGGAGTGATTGTTTACCGTTTTGTCAGTCGAGAGTGATATGTCAGCTGCATGCTTATATGAACTTGATATTGTATCAATTAATAAAACTCTAAACAAAGAAAGATATGACTAAACAAAGAAAGATATGACTCATGAAGTCCATACTGACGTCCATGGTACTTGATATATTGTTAAATTACGCTTATATGGTCTGCAAGTATATAATTTTTCTCCAATCCACAGACATTAGGGTACACCTTTGACATGAGGGTTAGTTTATTGCAAGATATAGATATTATACATATATCATCTAGTGAAAACATTCCAGATATCATATATATAATATAAACAATATGAAACTAGTTTATTTAACACTATTACTATGTGATCAATGATTACATCAAATGTATTTATTTTATAAGGGCTTCTAAAAGCATCAAACATTTTTAAAATGTTTAAATTTCAATCGGAGGCTCTAGTGTGTTTTCCAAAAGATGGTTTACAGGAGGAATAACATAATCAATGACATTTTAAACAAAAATGGAAATCTTTATTCATACATAGAATTGAATGAACACTATAATATACAGTCCAATTTTCTTGAATATAACTGCTGTCAGGAATTATTTGGCAAACCTGAATATTGTGCATCTAGCCTGTAACAGCCAAACCCTATTCGTCCACTAATACTATCCTTAATTCTAGAAAATGAGAAAGGCTGTCGAAACATATATTACATCATGATTAGAAATAATGTATATCCCAAAGCATTAAGTAAATGGAAAAATGAAGTAATTAGTGTTCCAAACTTTGAATTTGAAAGATTATATGCCTTACCTTATAAAATAACAAAAGATCCTAAGTTACCTTGGTTCAATTTAGAATCAACCATAGGATACTTGGAACAAATTACCTTTTATCTAAAAATGAATATTATTAATAACGATATGTGCAGCTTTTGCAAAAATACACCTGAAACTATCCAACATCTGTTTTGGAACTGTGGAACAGAAAAGAATTCTGGTCAAAACTTCAAACTTATCTTACAGAAAAATGCAATACATTCGTAACTTTAACAGAAACTGTCAAACAGATATTTTTATTTGGAAACAGTAAATTTATTACTGTTTTGAGCAAAATCATCATGCAAGCAAAACTTTACATTTATCGAAACAAGATGCAATGTCAAATCCAGATTTATTACACAGTATGGGTTCAGGGTTCTGGGCAAGTGGATTTTCAAAAGTCACTTGCCCTGCCCATAATGACACTTGCCCCACATTTAAGAACACTTAATTTGCCCTAAAAATTGGCGCTGTACCATTATTCGTGTTAAGCGTGACGGACCGCCGCATAATTTGGACCATTATACTTACTTAGAAAAGGAAGGGAGAATGTATTTTATGAATTAGTTAATACATTGTATTTATTCACATACAAAAAAAATCAAATGGTTGCATTTTCTTCTTTTGTGACTATTGCATCTTTGTGTTACTCAGTTATCAAAATGGAATTCTGCTATGGCTTAAATCATAAAATGATGAGACAGTATACACTCATTTTATTCCGGTTATTGTTTTTGTTCTCTTTCCAAAAACAAAATATGGGAACAAATCAGTTTAGCGTGAAACAGTGTTTATTTTTGATACTATAACATTAAAATTATCTGTGTAAAGCAAGTCTGTATGTATTGACAATGTGGGTTTTACACTAGGTTTTGAAACAAAAAATATTCTTTAGGGCTGGCATGGCGCAGTCGGTAGCGCGGCGAATTTGTAACCGGAGCCCCCGGGTTCAATCCTCCGTGGCGCCACTGAGGTTCTTGACCAAGACACTTTCCCTTAGCCTCGTCTGTCGGATGGGTACGTAAACCGGGTTTTTTGTCTCTTTTTTTTTTCTTTTTCTTTTTTAACTTTTTTTTTATTTTGCCTAAATGCGAACAGTAGTCAATATGAAAAAATAAATATCACAATAACGAAGATTAAACGTGAAAAAAGTTAATGTATGATATCTAAAAAGGGATAGATATTTACATAATTGTTATAAACTTCCATTCTTGGAATTGATTTCAGCTCTCTGAAGTGCCTAATGAAACGAAGGAGCTATTATTTTTCAACATTTCAATTAAAGACACACCCGGTTAAAATGAGATAATAAATATAATGACAGTCGTGAAAGAAAAGAATGTAGTTAGAAGAGTTTATGTAACTTATGATATTCGATTGTTTAAATTGAATTTGATTACATTTAATTAAATTCAAAATGTAGAAATACTTAAAAAAATGCTTAATCCAGCTCTTTTTCCAAACAAATGTTTACTTCCACCAGGAATTGAACCTGGGTCTTCTACCCTAAAAGGATAGACGTGTTTACCGATTACACCATAGAAGTGGTACATGTTTGTACTAAGAGCAAATGAACTAAAAAATTAAACTGAAGTTTCTAATTTCACAGCAAAGTAGTTAAACTAGATTTAGCCCTGGCAACAGGGATTCATTTTGAATTCCAAACAATTTGACGAGGGATCAACGAAGTCAGTGTCACATATTGCAAATACAAGTTAAGGCAAAACTAACTGATGATAACACCATTTTAACCGATAATTTTGATCGGCAATTGGCTACTAATGACAACCCTGATGCCTATTTGTTGTGCTTATAATATAAAGCAAATATAAATATGTGCCTAATAAATAAATAATTTTATATATGCAATTAATATAACATTTAAGCATGAAATGATTTAGATGTGAGTTGGCTGATGGGAGTCATCTGACGGATAGCTGGCAACATCCGTAAGATGAGGGTCATCAACATGAACCGGATGGTTCAGTAAATCGGTTGGCTGGTTGTTTGAATGATTTACGTCATTTTTAGCACATGTTAGGCCATATATGATGATAGATATCATCCATGGTGGGGGCACACCACTTTTTCCTGGGTAGTAATAGTAGTGTATACCTTCTGCCCATCTGAAAGGACACGCTTTCTTATTTATTCCAACTCGCAGTGAGAGAGTCAAGTTTCAAACCATCCAAGCCACGGATGCAGTAAATCGGAATCAACCTTCTCAGCATTCAGATGTAACCTTTCTTAATTTTTTTTGGGCCCAGTAACTTCTAGGTATGGTTATATAAAATGTGTAACCTGTTGCTATAAATACTAAAATAATTTCCTCTGCTTTAACAAGGGCTTGCAACCTTCTACTAGATACGTATCATACGATGTATCTGTAGGCAGCATTAAAAAAAAATAGTGACTGTCCCGTTCATTTGTTTTGTACAATTGAAACAGAATTAATTTGGTGCATATAGTATATAATATAAACCATCATGGTCTCTTTCAGCTTAATTAATCCACGTATATGAATGACGTCACCGTCTCTTTCAGCGTAATTCCACGTATATAAATGACGTCACAGTTTCTTTCAGCGTAAATCAACATATAAATGATGTCACCGTCTCTTCCAGTGTAAATCCACATATAGTAACTTCACTGTTAATTTCAGGTTGAATTTGCATATAAAAATTTCACTGTTTAATATTCCAGGGTAAATTCGCCACATATATATATTTTAACTTCAGTGTTAATTTCAGGGTAAACATTTGCATATATTGGTTGTGTACCAGTTATCGTCATTCACCAGATTTCGTCATTATCAATAAAACGCTCGATGTTGTGCTTATTTTTCGACCCCATTTTACAAATCACTACACACTATCATCAGACGATTGGAGAGGAAAAAATAGTTTAGAAATGTCAACATACACTCTCAAACCAACTCGTTTACCTATATAAATACCGTTATAAACAAAACACAATCGGGGGAATCATGTGCTAATGCGCATGCGCAGAAATGTTTCCTTTTAAAATAGCTGACCTTTTACGTCGAACCATTGAATCAATTTGACATGCACAAAAAACTAAAAGTATGTGATAAACGAAAACAACTAGTTCACGTCAATCAATTTAAATTTGCGGACAGTTATTTCCCTTTAAATTATGAACATAGAAGTAAAGTAAACTACATCCGATACCTACAGTTGAAAAAACATTTTAAATTGATTGACTGAATTGGATTTTATAGTCGCACCAACAGCTAAGGTCATATGGCGGCTTTCCAGCTTCCATTGGTGGAGGAAGACCCCAGGTGCCCCTCTGGACAATTTTCGTGCACGGGCGGGCACCTGGGTAGAACCACCGACGTTCCGCAAGCCAGCTGGATAGCTTCTTCACATAAAGATTCCTAGCATTTTAAATTGTAGATATATTTTTTTCTAGATATTTTTTTTTGTGTATTCATATGCAATGGCATATTCATGTTTCAATTAAGAACTACACACGTTTTCATCATCCCTAACATGGATTTTTCGGTATTAAACTGAACATGACGATAACTACTACATTCGGCTCAAACGACCGGCCCAATTCAGTCTATATTTAGTAACGGTCACGTGACACTAGTTACTGAAAATAGGAACAATGTAAACATGGAATATTTACGGCAAAGGGGTAAGCTACTCTACCGGCAAAAATATTTATGTGATTACTAGTTTTGATTTATTTATATTAAAAAATCAACATAAAAATGACGATATCTGGTATACAGTATAGTAACTTCAGTGTTAATTTCAGGTAAATTCAGGGACTTCTCTGTTAATTTCAGGATAAATTTGCATATATAGTAACTTCACTTATCAATTTTAGAAAAAAATAGTCAATAGAAAGAAAAAAATGAAAAAGAAAAATATAAGAACGCTTTTAAATGCATGGGTTGACATTAGTTACTGTAAACAGTATCAAAGATAGAATTATGAAATGAATGTTTGACTGCATTTTTTTCTCAATTTTTGTAAAAAACCATGCTTGCAACGTTCTATCTATCTATCTTCCTTTAATGCCAAACCCCTGCTGGGGACCTAGGCATGCGTCGCCGTACCGACAAAGACTGTTAGTATTTTAAAAATATATATAAAAGAAATTTAAGAAAAACATTGAAGTTTTTGGATGTTAGGTTTAAAAATAAAAACAAACATTGAATTTATGGTGAGATATGTTCAATTCTGCTGACTGCAGAATTGAACTGTTCTATATTGGGTAATATAGGGATGTCAGGAGCTAATGAATTCCAGTGGAAGACTGTTCTGGGGAAAAAGGAGAATTTGTAGTAGTCAGCGGTTGCGTCAATTAATTTGAAAGCAAGCTAGTGTGAATGTCGGGATTGTCTGTTCGTCAGTGTCATGTAGTCTTCTAGAGGGATAGCTACCAGGTCATTTGTGATCTTGTAACATAGTGAGAGTCGACTGTCGATACGTCTTTGGTCTAGTCTTCTCCACTGTAGGGACTGGAGCATCTCAGTGACACTACTGGTCCGTCTGTAGTCGTGTTTTGCCCAGCGTGGGTTATGTTCCTAAAATATATAAAAAAAAAACACATATATAAATGGCGTTGCTGATTCTTCAGTGTAAATCCACATAACAACGCCACTGTCGCTTTCAGCGTAAATCCGCATGTTTAGAATTAGAATCCATACGTATAAATAATTTCACCGTCTCTTTTTGTGTAAATTCCACTAAATAAACAATTTCAACATCCCTTTTAGTATCAAGTTGCAGTGATAAACCATGTCACTGTCTCTTTCAGCGTAATTCCGTCTGTACAAATGATTTCACCGTCACTGACTATGTCTATGAATACTTTTACTAGTATTTTATACAAGTATCAATAAAAATACCCGGCTATTCTGCTCTGGGTGCCACTTACTTATAAAGGTAATGACACCCCTGCTCTACCCTGCCCTGTATATATTGGTGGAGCGTATGATCAGATCATTGATACCATGATCATGATGCCCATGGGCACAGACATATTAATAAACAGATAGGAAACTTCCTATCTTAACCAATGAAGTAACCAAAATATCACATGGCACCTTAATTTTTCCTTCTATCTCCTCTCTCAATTATTCACTGATTTTGATGAGAATACATTCAAATGATTCATAGTGAATAGCAAAATGGTATTATAATAGTTCATGTTTATTTTGAAAGTAAGAAATTGTATAAAAAGATGTTTAAAGTTAAAAACGTCATCATTTTTCGCTTTTCTCTTAAAAATCAAGGTTTCGACATAGTCAAAGTTTCCGTCAAACTTCTTTTTTGCTCTAAATGTAGGAGAAAGAAAAATACTATCATTGGAAAGAAAATTAAATTTGTGATGGTATTTGGCATGATTGAAACTTGTATCTATAAAACTCTTCATAATATGTGTGTTTAAAGTTTGGAAATAATTTGTGAAATTTTCGCACTGTGCCACGTGAAATTTAGATAATTTTCGTAGTGTCCAATCTATTTGTTATTAGGTCTGTGCCATGGGCCATGGCATGTGCTCGCACTTTATTTAGTTTTAGATGAACTTAGAAGAGGTGAAACTCTTATAAATTAAGAAGCGCCCACGTTTAACGGGAATCACCATATTGTTTACCTTAGTATGAATACATTATTATATCGGGAATCTCTATGAATACTCCCTGATAAAACAAACAAATATGTACCGCATGTTCGGAACTTGCCAGCTGTCGCCATTTTGTTTATCTTATAATTGAAGAGGTCGCTACTGCAGAGTTGTCGTTTCTTGAAAATAGTTCAAAATGGCGAAGAGTACTCTCCGAGTCGGAATCCCGAGTGACGGAATCCGACGAGGCAGTTCCGATTGCTGAAATTTCAGAGAAGTTCCACGATCAGCTACGAATGGCCAATCGTGGCGTTCGTAACGGATCGCACGACAGTGGGAACCTAGCTTATGTATTGCACCACTCATATTTAAACCTAACGTTATGGTAGAATAAGAAGAAAACAAATCAAAATGATATCACGACTCTAGGCTAATTGTATTACTTCTTAAATACGCTAATTCAAGATTACCATGTATTCCTTTACAATATCTTAAATTCAACAGGGGATATTTTAAGTTTTAAGTTCTAAATCGGCTTATCTACATATTCTGAGAAAAAAGGAAGATAGTTTTTGGGACTTTTGTATCAATTTCTGTTTCAAATTGGGGACTTTTTTTATTGTTTACACATTCCACAAAACAAATATAGGCTGGCTGTTTAATACAGCATGTTTTCCATATTACAATCTTAAAGGTGCGACTGCTGGCCAATAGAACATTTGACTTTACCTTTATCCGCTTTCTTATCATCTGTTTGCTAGATTGAGATTAATAGGTGTGTGACTTAACCTAGTCCGGGTTAACTCGTCGATATTAATTTTGTTATTTAACAAATGAAAATATCAAACCGGATGAAATTGTTCAGATTGTTTTATTATTTTAGAAACTCACCTTATCAGACCTGTAGCCAGTCCTGAAATTTAACCGTGGTAAATTCCTTCCTAGAGGGTTCTGAGGACATGTACCACGGAAAAAAAGTATTGATATCTGCGTGCGGTTTATGGAACATGTTGACGCCAAGGTTGAACTTGATGCAAAATAAATATAGTTTTCTTATTTCCCCATTTTATTTTGCAGTATTTGGTGGTATAGAGCCTTTGGGAAGTCATTGCGATTTTTCCCCAAAATGAATGGGTTGTCAACAAAATATTGTCACATTATCAGTTGATTTATATAAAAAGTTCAATATGCTTCAACATTTAACATTATATGATTTTGTTTAATTTTAAAATGTACCGACCGTTCTAATTCTACACTCTAACCATTATTGGATTGGAACCTGCTGCCAACGACGGTTGTCACAGACTCACAGTCGACAGAAAAATCCGAGCCAGACACCACACCGCCGGCTCTCTACTTCTCCGCCAACTTGATTTTTCCGTCGGCTGTTTTTACGGTATTGCGTTAGTGTTAACATAGGACAATTACATTATTTGAAGTATCCGTCCTTTTAATGGAAGAACAATTATTAATAAGGAGGCGAAGAAGAAAACATTGCACTCTTATCTTATTATTCTTCAATCTGGCGGTGTCCCGTTGTTTTTTCTACATAACTTAATTAATCATTATTTGTTGTCGAAAGACAATTGTTTGTGCATACTCTGTCTTATTTATTATATTGCACCAATTATCTGTTTAAAACTACAGTAGAATAATAGAGAGAAGAAATAGAAGTCAAACTGACAGTGGATTCCCAGTTTTAATAGTTTATAACTAATTCAAGATCACCGTAACTATATCCTTTTTTTTCTTTTCTTTTTTAAGATGAATTTGATTTGATTTGAATGGTGTTTACACGTCGTTTGTCGGCATATGTTAGGATATGTATGACGGTCGATTTTTTTTGATTTATTCATTTATGGTGGAGGCAGACAACGCCCTTATTTCTTGGTAGAACCAATACTGTAGTATACCTCCCGCCATCCGTAAGACTGGACACTTTTCAACTTACAAGTCAGTGGGATTCGAACCCTCAGCGGTGAGAGGCGAAATGATTCAAACTCACTGTCTTTACCCCCAGCGGCGAGAGTCGAGAGGGTTTCAAACTCACCGTCTTTACCCTCAGCGGTGAGAGGCGAAATGGTTTCAAACTCACCGTCTTTACCCCCAGCGGTGAGAGACGAGATGGTTTCAAACTCACCGTCTTTACCCCCAGCGGTGAGAGACGAGATGGTTTCAAACTCACCGCATTTACCCCCAGCGGCGAGAGGCGAGATGGTTTTACACCGTATTTACTCCCAGCGGCGAGAGGCGAGATGGTTTCAAACTCATCGTCTTTATCCCCAGCGGTTAGAAACGAGATGGTTTAAAACTCACCGCCTTTACCCGCAGCGGCGAGAGGCGAGATGGTTTCAAACTCACCGTCATTACCTCCAGCGGCGAGAGGCGAGATGGTATCAAACTCACCGTCTTCACCCTCTAGATCACAGTTGCACTCAAGATAAAACGCACACAGATTGTGACTAAATCTGTAAGCACATTTAGAACTAAATGAGTATACCTATGTTAAGGTTGTAAACATACATTAAGTTTGTGTTTGAACTCCTTAAAGATTTAGTTTCTAATGTTGCCCCGCACTAAAAATGGGTTGTCGAAAGAATGTTGACAAATAATCTATTGAGACGTTTTATTGCAAATTAAATAAAACAGAAACACCCAAGATGACCTTCTAGTTTACCAAAATAAGACGGTAATTTTTATTTTTATTTTTTTTAAAGGAAAATCACTGAGTAATCTCGAAAGTTCGATTTGATTAGAGGGCATTTATTTCCCTCCTCTTATCACGCTGGATTATATATCATACTGTAAGTGATAGATTTTAGGAAACGCCCAGATTGTTCATTCATGAACGTTGTAAAGGACACAATTATCTCGCTTTATGGCCATTTTATGTTGACATTGCTTTATCTTATCATATTTACCAAATAAGCCACTATTTGAATCGATCAGTAGCGAATTTAAGTACGGTGTGATGAAAAGAAACGCCGAAATAATTCCCTATAACCCAGATAAAGTTACGTAAAAACCCGTTAAACTGTTCGTTAATCTATACTTTTATCTTTACAGAAGACTTCTGCGTAAATTAAATAAAAGCGGCATTAACTACTAAACTAGTACAATTAACAAACTAACATGAAGTATGATATGTTTAGTTTAAACATATTTATTTTACATCGATTGCGAAACAAGTTATTGCAACTTAGATTAATCACTCTCGATGGCTTCCTGGGTAGAACCAGTACTAAGCAATGTGGATTAATTATCTTGCTCAAGGATAAATAACGTGGCCGCGGCGAGGTTCGAACCCACGACCTCTCGATTCTGAGTTCGGCGCACTACCACTGGACCACGCACTCCACTGTGATGATATGTTTGACGTGCACACGCGAACACGTGCATCTCATGCAATTTATAAGTGGTTGTTTCATTACCTTTTGCATCATGTGTTGATTTTTCCATGGTAAGTTTTAAAACATCATTCATTTTAACACCGTTTGTTTGCTCCAATTCCTTTTCAAGAACATCTATAACAACTCGTAATGTTTTTATAAGTTGTGCAAGTGGATCTTTTTTTAAATAAAACAACAACTTGAACAACTTTCATATATTGCTTTGGTGATTTTTCTTTTTCCACGACATAACTATATTCTTCTGATGATTTTTCAATTTCCACCATATCTTTTTTTGTTTCCAAAAGTCCTTTAGCTGCTGCCTCAATATTTTTTATTTCAATTTTGTTATATTCTTCAGATGGTTTTATATAATATCCAACCAATCCCTTTATAAGATCAATTTTTTCTGGTAATTTTACAATTTCCGAATTTTTTCAGTCATTATATAATATTACATGAGATTATTTTTTTAAGCCTATATATTTAATTTATTTAATTATATTTTCAACATGAATGATGCTAAAGTTTCACCACCATCTATTTTTTTTTTTAAAAACCGGAATGGTATCATCAGCGCCATTATTTCTAATACTTCAAGAATATCTATTTCTCCATCTAGAAGAATGTCCAAGTATTTCCAAAAGCATTCTTTTTCAAGAGTCCTGTCATCTACCATATTGTTGATTTTTACATGATATTTACAGTATCTCTCGAATCATCAGTTTCAAGATCACCTTCAGCTATTAGCAATCTTATTTTTTTCACGTGCTCGCAATAGTTTATAAAGTCGTTATTATCAAGAAGCTTTTTATTAATCATCTCTTTCATGCTTTTAATAAACATTTCAAAAGTCTTCATAGCATCCGATATCAGTATTAATTATATGAGTTTTTTATTTTGCTGATTAATTCATCCTTAAAATATTCAACATCCTTGGCTACTGCATCTGCTCGTATTTCACTAAAAATCCTGATTTGTTTTATCGCCAGATCTGTAAGAAGCTTTATAGCAGTATTAGCTTCATGCTCAGCCTTTACCGCCCAATCTTTTTTAAAAGCTGCAATATCTTCTTCCAATCGTTTCATATGACTTTCTTCAAACTCTTTGATCTCCTCGTCTGCTTTAGTTAAAAGAGTCTGTTCATAGACAGCTACTTTTTCATAAACTATTTTTGTTTCATCAAAGTGTTTCCTTTCTTCTTCTGCATAACTTTCCATATAATATGGATTACATTATTTTAAATATATAATTTTATAGTATAATATAATGAATTTCAAATATTGCGAAAGTGTTTTAGATATTATTGATCCTCCTGAGGTGTGCATAGATTGCATCTTATTTAACATGACTAACAAAAAGAAGCTTTGTAAAAATTGTACCAGAGCCAAGCTGTGTTACAAGTGTACTTACGCATGTAAAAAAAATTGTAACGATACTTGTGAAGTTTTCGATAACGAGCGTGTTTGCCTTAATTGTGGCACTCACAACGGTTACAATCTTATTGCAGGTTACAATTACAGTCGGAAGAAAACTATTTACCACAGAAAGCACCATTTAGATAAATACTTGGTAGTATATGATTTGTCTTCTAAAAATAGACAAAGATTTGAAGATTTGTTTTACAAAATTGTAAAGATTTTAGATCAAATAGAGGGTCGAAAAAGATCAATCAAATTTGAATACATTTTTCAGAAAATATTTAAAATATTAAAAATAGAATATTATGTGCCTAATAAATAAATAATTTTATATATGCAATTAATATAACATTTAAGCATGAAATGATTTAGATGTGAGTTGGCTGATGGGAGTCATCTGACGGATAGCTGGCAACATCCGTAAGATGAGGGTCATCAACATGAACCGGATGGTTCAGTAAATCGGTTGGCTGGTTGTTTGAATGATTTACGTCATTTTTAGCACATGTTAGGCCATATATGATGATAGATATCATCCATGGTGGGGGCACACCACTTTTTCCTGGGTAGTAATAGTAGTGTATACCTTCTGCCCATCTGAAAGGACACGCTTTCTTATTTATTCCAACTCGCAGTGAGAGAGTCAAGTTTCAAACCATCCAAGCCACGGATGCAGTAAATCGGAATCAACCTTCTCAGCATTCAGATGTAACCTTTCTTAATTTTTTTTGGGCCCAGTAACTTCTAGGTATGGTTATATAAAATGTGTAACCTGTTGCTATAAATACTAAAATAATTTCCTCTGCTTTAACAAGGGCTTGCAACCTTCTACTAGATACGTATCATACGATGTATCTGTAGGCAGCATTAAAAAAAAATAGTGACTGTCCCGTTCATTTGTTTTGTACAATTGAAACAGAATTAATTTGGTGCATATAGTATATAATATAAACCATCATGGTCTCTTTCAGCTTAATTAATCCACGTATATGAATGACGTCACCGTCTCTTTCAGCGTAATTCCACGTATATAAATGACGTCACAGTTTCTTTCAGCGTAAATCAACATATAAATGATGTCACCGTCTCTTCCAGTGTAAATCCACATATAGTAACTTCACTGTTAATTTCAGGTTGAATTTGCATATAAAAATTTCACTGTTTAATATTCCAGGGTAAATTCGCCACATATATATATTTTAACTTCAGTGTTAATTTCAGGGTAAACATTTGCATATATTGGTTGTGTACCAGTTATCGTCATTCACCAGATTTCGTCATTATCAATAAAACGCTCGATGTTGTGCTTATTTTTCGACCCCATTTTACAAATCACTACACACTATCATCAGACGATTGGAGAGGAAAAAATAGTTTAGAAATGTCAACATACACTCTCAAACCAACTCGTTTACCTATATAAATACCGTTATAAACAAAACACAATCGGGGGAATCATGTGCTAATGCGCATGCGCAGAAATGTTTCCTTTTAAAATAGCTGACCTTTTACGTCGAACCATTGAATCAATTTGACATGCACAAAAAACTAAAAGTATGTGATAAACGAAAACAACTAGTTCACGTCAATCAATTTAAATTTGCGGACAGTTATTTCCCTTTAAATTATGAACATAGAAGTAAAGTAAACTACATCCGATACCTACAGTTGAAAAAACATTTTAAATTGATTGACTGAATTGGATTTTATAGTCGCACCAACAGCTAAGGTCATATGGCGGCTTTCCAGCTTCCATTGGTGGAGGAAGACCCCAGGTGCCCCTCTGGACAATTTTCGTGCACGGGCGGGCACCTGGGTAGAACCACCGACGTTCCGCAAGCCAGCTGGATAGCTTCTTCACATAAAGATTCCTAGCATTTTAAATTGTAGATATATTTTTTTCTAGATATTTTTTTTTGTGTATTCATATGCAATGGCATATTCATGTTTCAATTAAGAACTACACACGTTTTCATCATCCCTAACATGGATTTTTCGGTATTAAACTGAACATGACGATAACTACTACATTCGGCTCAAACGACCGGCCCAATTCAGTCTATATTTAGTAACGGTCACGTGACACTAGTTACTGAAAATAGGAACAATGTAAACATGGAATATTTACGGCAAAGGGGTAAGCTACTCTACCGGCAAAAATATTTATGTGATTACTAGTTTTGATTTATTTATATTAAAAAATCAACATAAAAATGACGATATCTGGTATACAGTATAGTAACTTCAGTGTTAATTTCAGGTAAATTCAGGGACTTCTCTGTTAATTTCAGGATAAATTTGCATATATAGTAACTTCACTTATCAATTTTAGAAAAAAATAGTCAATAGAAAGAAAAAAATGAAAAAGAAAAATATAAGAACGCTTTTAAATGCATGGGTTGACATTAGTTACTGTAAACAGTATCAAAGATAGAATTATGAAATGAATGTTTGACTGCATTTTTTTCTCAATTTTTGTAAAAAACCATGCTTGCAACGTTCTATCTATCTATCTTCCTTTAATGCCAAACCCCTGCTGGGGACCTAGGCATGCGTCGCCGTACCGACAAAGACTGTTAGTATTTTAAAAATATATATAAAAGAAATTTAAGAAAAACATTGAAGTTTTTGGATGTTAGGTTTAAAAATAAAAACAAACATTGAATTTATGGTGAGATATGTTCAATTCTGCTGACTGCAGAATTGAACTGTTCTATATTGGGTAATATAGGGATGTCAGGAGCTAATGAATTCCAGTGGAAGACTGTTCTGGGGAAAAAGGAGAATTTGTAGTAGTCAGCGGTTGCGTCAATTAATTTGAAAGCAAGCTAGTGTGAATGTCGGGATTGTCTGTTCGTCAGTGTCATGTAGTCTTCTAGAGGGATAGCTACCAGGTCATTTGTGATCTTGTAACATAGTGAGAGTCGACTGTCGATACGTCTTTGGTCTAGTCTTCTCCACTGTAGGGACTGGAGCATCTCAGTGACACTACTGGTCCGTCTGTAGTCGTGTTTTGCCCAGCGTGGGTTATGTTCCTAAAATATATAAAAAAAAAACACATATATAAATGGCGTTGCTGATTCTTCAGTGTAAATCCACATAACAACGCCACTGTCGCTTTCAGCGTAAATCCGCATGTTTAGAATTAGAATCCATACGTATAAATAATTTCACCGTCTCTTTTTGTGTAAATTCCACTAAATAAACAATTTCAACATCCCTTTTAGTATCAAGTTGCAGTGATAAACCATGTCACTGTCTCTTTCAGCGTAATTCCGTCTGTACAAATGATTTCACCGTCACTGACTATGTCTATGAATACTTTTACTAGTATTTTATACAAGTATCAATAAAAATACCCGGCTATTCTGCTCTGGGTGCCACTTACTTATAAAGGTAATGACACCCCTGCTCTACCCTGCCCTGTATATATTGGTGGAGCGTATGATCAGATCATTGATACCATGATCATGATGCCCATGGGCACAGACATATTAATAAACAGATAGGAAACTTCCTATCTTAACCAATGAAGTAACCAAAATATCACATGGCACCTTAATTTTTCCTTCTATCTCCTCTCTCAATTATTCACTGATTTTGATGAGAATACATTCAAATGATTCATAGTGAATAGCAAAATGGTATTATAATAGTTCATGTTTATTTTGAAAGTAAGAAATTGTATAAAAAGATGTTTAAAGTTAAAAACGTCATCATTTTTCGCTTTTCTCTTAAAAATCAAGGTTTCGACATAGTCAAAGTTTCCGTCAAACTTCTTTTTTGCTCTAAATGTAGGAGAAAGAAAAATACTATCATTGGAAAGAAAATTAAATTTGTGATGGTATTTGGCATGATTGAAACTTGTATCTATAAAACTCTTCATAATATGTGTGTTTAAAGTTTGGAAATAATTTGTGAAATTTTCGCACTGTGCCACGTGAAATTTAGATAATTTTCGTAGTGTCCAATCTATTTGTTATTAGGTCTGTGCCATGGGCCATGGCATGTGCTCGCACTTTATTTAGTTTTAGATGAACTTAGAAGAGGTGAAACTCTTATAAATTAAGAAGCGCCCACGTTTAACGGGAATCACCATATTGTTTACCTTAGTATGAATACATTATTATATCGGGAATCTCTATGAATACTCCCTGATAAAACAAACAAATATGTACCGCATGTTCGGAACTTGCCAGCTGTCGCCATTTTGTTTATCTTATAATTGAAGAGGTCGCTACTGCAGAGTTGTCGTTTCTTGAAAATAGTTCAAAATGGCGAAGAGTACTCTCCGAGTCGGAATCCCGAGTGACGGAATCCGACGAGGCAGTTCCGATTGCTGAAATTTCAGAGAAGTTCCACGATCAGCTACGAATGGCCAATCGTGGCGTTCGTAACGGATCGCACGACAGTGGGAACCTAGCTTATGTATTGCACCACTCATATTTAAACCTAACGTTATGGTAGAATAAGAAGAAAACAAATCAAAATGATATCACGACTCTAGGCTAATTGTATTACTTCTTAAATACGCTAATTCAAGATTACCATGTATTCCTTTACAATATCTTAAATTCAACAGGGGATATTTTAAGTTTTAAGTTCTAAATCGGCTTATCTACATATTCTGAGAAAAAAGGAAGATAGTTTTTGGGACTTTTGTATCAATTTCTGTTTCAAATTGGGGACTTTTTTTATTGTTTACACATTCCACAAAACAAATATAGGCTGGCTGTTTAATACAGCATGTTTTCCATATTACAATCTTAAAGGTGCGACTGCTGGCCAATAGAACATTTGACTTTACCTTTATCCGCTTTCTTATCATCTGTTTGCTAGATTGAGATTAATAGGTGTGTGACTTAACCTAGTCCGGGTTAACTCGTCGATATTAATTTTGTTATTTAACAAATGAAAATATCAAACCGGATGAAATTGTTCAGATTGTTTTATTATTTTAGAAACTCACCTTATCAGACCTGTAGCCAGTCCTGAAATTTAACCGTGGTAAATTCCTTCCTAGAGGGTTCTGAGGACATGTACCACGGAAAAAAAGTATTGATATCTGCGTGCGGTTTATGGAACATGTTGACGCCAAGGTTGAACTTGATGCAAAATAAATATAGTTTTCTTATTTCCCCATTTTATTTTGCAGTATTTGGTGGTATAGAGCCTTTGGGAAGTCATTGCGATTTTTCCCCAAAATGAATGGGTTGTCAACAAAATATTGTCACATTATCAGTTGATTTATATAAAAAGTTCAATATGCTTCAACATTTAACATTATATGATTTTGTTTAATTTTAAAATGTACCGACCGTTCTAATTCTACACTCTAACCATTATTGGATTGGAACCTGCTGCCAACGACGGTTGTCACAGACTCACAGTCGACAGAAAAATCCGAGCCAGACACCACACCGCCGGCTCTCTACTTCTCCGCCAACTTGATTTTTCCGTCGGCTGTTTTTACGGTATTGCGTTAGTGTTAACATAGGACAATTACATTATTTGAAGTATCCGTCCTTTTAATGGAAGAACAATTATTAATAAGGAGGCGAAGAAGAAAACATTGCACTCTTATCTTATTATTCTTCAATCTGGCGGTGTCCCGTTGTTTTTTCTACATAACTTAATTAATCATTATTTGTTGTCGAAAGACAATTGTTTGTGCATACTCTGTCTTATTTATTATATTGCACCAATTATCTGTTTAAAACTACAGTAGAATAATAGAGAGAAGAAATAGAAGTCAAACTGACAGTGGATTCCCAGTTTTAATAGTTTATAACTAATTCAAGATCACCGTAACTATATCCTTTTTTTTCTTTTCTTTTTTAAGATGAATTTGATTTGATTTGAATGGTGTTTACACGTCGTTTGTCGGCATATGTTAGGATATGTATGACGGTCGATTTTTTTTGATTTATTCATTTATGGTGGAGGCAGACAACGCCCTTATTTCTTGGTAGAACCAATACTGTAGTATACCTCCCGCCATCCGTAAGACTGGACACTTTTCAACTTACAAGTCAGTGGGATTCGAACCCTCAGCGGTGAGAGGCGAAATGATTCAAACTCACTGTCTTTACCCCCAGCGGCGAGAGTCGAGAGGGTTTCAAACTCACCGTCTTTACCCTCAGCGGTGAGAGGCGAAATGGTTTCAAACTCACCGTCTTTACCCCCAGCGGTGAGAGACGAGATGGTTTCAAACTCACCGTCTTTACCCCCAGCGGTGAGAGACGAGATGGTTTCAAACTCACCGCATTTACCCCCAGCGGCGAGAGGCGAGATGGTTTTACACCGTATTTACTCCCAGCGGCGAGAGGCGAGATGGTTTCAAACTCATCGTCTTTATCCCCAGCGGTTAGAAACGAGATGGTTTAAAACTCACCGCCTTTACCCGCAGCGGCGAGAGGCGAGATGGTTTCAAACTCACCGTCATTACCTCCAGCGGCGAGAGGCGAGATGGTATCAAACTCACCGTCTTCACCCTCTAGATCACAGTTGCACTCAAGATAAAACGCACACAGATTGTGACTAAATCTGTAAGCACATTTAGAACTAAATGAGTATACCTATGTTAAGGTTGTAAACATACATTAAGTTTGTGTTTGAACTCCTTAAAGATTTAGTTTCTAATGTTGCCCCGCACTAAAAATGGGTTGTCGAAAGAATGTTGACAAATAATCTATTGAGACGTTTTATTGCAAATTAAATAAAACAGAAACACCCAAGATGACCTTCTAGTTTACCAAAATAAGACGGTAATTTTTATTTTTATTTTTTTTAAAGGAAAATCACTGAGTAATCTCGAAAGTTCGATTTGATTAGAGGGCATTTATTTCCCTCCTCTTATCACGCTGGATTATATATCATACTGTAAGTGATAGATTTTAGGAAACGCCCAGATTGTTCATTCATGAACGTTGTAAAGGACACAATTATCTCGCTTTATGGCCATTTTATGTTGACATTGCTTTATCTTATCATATTTACCAAATAAGCCACTATTTGAATCGATCAGTAGCGAATTTAAGTACGGTGTGATGAAAAGAAACGCCGAAATAATTCCCTATAACCCAGATAAAGTTACGTAAAAACCCGTTAAACTGTTCGTTAATCTATACTTTTATCTTTACAGAAGACTTCTGCGTAAATTAAATAAAAGCGGCATTAACTACTAAACTAGTACAATTAACAAACTAACATGAAGTATGATATGTTTAGTTTAAACATATTTATTTTACATCGATTGCGAAACAAGTTATTGCAACTTAGATTAATCACTCTCGATGGCTTCCTGGGTAGAACCAGTACTAAGCAATGTGGATTAATTATCTTGCTCAAGGATAAATAACGTGGCCGCGGCGAGGTTCGAACCCACGACCTCTCGATTCTGAGTTCGGCGCACTACCACTGGACCACGCACTCCACTGTGATGATATGTTTGACGTGCACACGCGAACACGTGCATCTCATGCAACGGCTGAACGTAATTTCTTTACATTATTATTTTAAACTTGTTTCAATGATATCCAAGATATATTTCTCATTTAATGCAATTGTATAATTATGCACCTCGTGTAGAACACGATGTGGAAGCAGACAGTTAGATATCCAAATATGTTTCATTTTGATTATTTATACCTCTGTTACCATTACCAGCAGCCTAACATCCCTAACAACTTACTACTGATAACAGAACAGGATCGGGTGTTTATACAATATACAATTAATATATATTATTAATATAGAAACTGAGAGTATAGGCGCAATTTCTCCCCTCGCGACAAAGCAATCAAATAGTTATCAAGTTGTCTCCTGTTGCCTTTAACATACAAACATTTACAAACATCAAAAAATGACGATGCCATGCTTGCTGCCAGGCCCCACACAACTACACAAAACTGCTTGATTACCCTTCGCTTAGGAAGAACTTTACCAAAAACCCCAGTTTCTATTAATTTTGCAAATAACTAAAACATTTGCGGCTCATTAAGCAAAGTCTTCATCATATTTTACCATGGAGTATTTTACTTGTATGCTAACGTATCTTGTCCGTTGTCTAGTATGATCTAGTATGTACCGTTTATCATCATAAGCTGATAAACTTTTTTTATTTATTGCATAGCTGCTTATGTTATGCTTTTGTGATCTAATGACTTTCATCTCATGATGAGCTTCTGTTGCCGTAAACAAAATATTTTTATAATCATCATGTACTATCTGTTTTTTAACAACACATTTTTTAACACTCTTGCAGTTCTTTGTACTAACCTCATTGTCTAACATATACGAATATAGTTTACTTCGTAGTTCGACAAATTCAACAATGGGTATTCCACAAGTTTCATCTTTCATCTTGCCAATAACCTTTTTATTATCATTAAAATGAAACTGACTTTTCGGATCATAATCACAATTATTAAAAAGTTCTTTATCCTTGTAAACGTCTGCATGCACATCTTTTGTTTTTATTTCATAACACAAGGAATCGGTATCAGTAAATAATAACTTAGCTTTTTTATCATATTTGTTTTTAATGTAGTTGTAATGAAAATCATACATGAGGTATTTTGATAAGTCAAGAATACACATACCGACATAGATAGGGCGATTC
Source organism: Cyrtodaria siliqua (assembly GCA_037043455.1). Taxonomy (NCBI): domain Eukaryota; kingdom Metazoa; phylum Mollusca; class Bivalvia; order Adapedonta; family Hiatellidae; genus Cyrtodaria; species Cyrtodaria siliqua. Next base: position 20,131 of record JAWPHD010014237.1, on the reverse strand, counting down.
AAAACTAGTCTTATTTTTATTCTGTTTATGGCAAACAAATTTTCATTAAACATTTTACAAGAAATAAATGAAGGTCTTGCTGCATATTTTAAAAGGACCTCCTCGTCATAAGTCAATTTAATATTAATTCTTTTTCTCAGATTTTCCATAGTTTTACCAAAAACTGAATTGTTCATCAGTTTGAAGAAATCCTTTTCAAAAGCATTTTTACCGGCTGTTCTCTTAGCAGTATTAAAGTCTATGTACGTCTTTAACCACTGTGATTCGTCGAACTGTAGTATTCGGTGTATTTTTGTTACCTTTAATCCAAGCTTTTTATACAATTCTAAGTTTCTAAAATGCACGACATACTTTTCTTTATTTTTCAACGTTGTAACAAGTTTGTTAACTTTACTAGATCCTAAATTAAACTTTTGTTTTAAATTTTTACAATAGTCTGACAACCACTCATCTTTTATATTTAGACTTTCCGGGGCGAGAGGATAATCATTATGCGAGTCATGCAGTTTCTCAGGATACTTGATATCACACTCAACAATGTAATTTGATTTTCCTTTTTCAAACTTGTCAACCCACTTGAAGTTGCCAGTAGGTAACGGTTGGCACTTAGCCCACCCATACAAGTTATTCGCATCAAGATATATTATGTACTTGCTTTCTTTTTTCTTGTCATAGTTTTTCATATATTTATTGTTAGCCTGTGCATATCTGTTTGCAATATAACTCGTACCGCCTCTTAATCCTTTTTCCACAAACAAATATTGATCAATATCAGTGATTAAGTCAAGTTGAATACCAGTCATCTTAAGGCATGCATCCCAAGCTAAACCAGGACTACTGAAGTTATGACAAGGATCTAATTTGTAATACTCAATACACATTTTTCTAAAGTTTTCAAAAACATCTGTCAGCAACAGCACATCAGTCTTAAGATACAGGTCATGATATTCTCCCATATTTTTAATCTTAAATGTTTTCCATATCTTTTTACGTGTTCATAATCTGCATCTGAAATGTGCTCATCATTTAATTGAGAATAAAAGCTATCCTTGCCAGGTAACTTAGTATCCTTGAAGCGTTTAAAACTGTTCATGTAATCATAAGGATAAACACTTTTTCGTTTTATTAATTCTAACTTATCGCCAAAGTATTCCTGAGATGTATACTGAAACGACGGAACGTTTTTTACTAAATTTTCTAATGATTGAGACATAAACTGAAAACTGTCAATAAACACCAAACGTTGTCCTAACATAAAAGCCATGTACTTTTCCATGTTATTTGGTATAACATTTATTTTATTTTCAAACTTTCCGATGTGCTGCATTATGAAGAGAGAATCATAACCTCTCAAATTATAAAACACGACAGGTATTTTTTCAGTCAGCTTGAAATTAATATTACATATATTGTGAGCGCTTCGCCTATACTTTCCAGTTATATGACAATGATCCCTGACTTTTCTAATGATGTTTTTATATACCACTGTATGACCTGCGTTACCTTTTCCGAGGGTTGTTACAAAACCATGACCGCAAATATGACATGATTTAGATTTTTGGAATCTAGCTTCTTCTTCTCTTGACATCACCAAATCTTTCTTAAAATGCGTATTCATAGTTTTCTTGCATCACTTTTCTTCTTCTATCGTTTTTTCTAAAAACTTGTAAACAACATTTGGTCCTCTATACGTTACAAATGGTTTTGAATATTGATCATCATAACAACAAACAACTTTATACCCATAACTGCAATCAGTATGCTTTTGATATGCTTCTGTATGTGATTTTTTAGGATTGTTTGATGCTGAAGAAATACTTTCGGTTACTGCTTCAAAATCAGCATATATGACAAAGGGAACCATTAGTTGCCTTTTATAGTTTTTAAAATAAACTTTTTCATCTTTACCTGGCATCTCTACTGCTTGCTTACCATTATACGAAAGACAAACAGGCTTATGTTTTTCTAAAACTCTTTCTAATGTAAAGCATTGTAGACATGTTTTACAAAACCATTTTTTTCCATTGTGTGCTGTTTGATTATACATCAAACTGTTAAAGTTTTTTATCCATACATAATGATTTTTTTCTTCTTCAGTTATTAAAAGCATGTCACAATTTTCTTTTGTTGCTTTGTTTTTTGATATGTGCAAAGGCTATACTTGATTGTTTTCATATCCGAATATGTTAAAACAAATGTTGTTTAGTTTTTCTATTTTTGGGATTTGTTGAATTGTAACAGGAAATGTTATCCCCTTGTAATCAAGATCATCAATATGATTTTTATACTTTGTTATTCTTTGGAGATCTTTTTCAACAGGAAATTTATAAGCTAAATGACACCATCTAAAACATTCGTTATCTTTTTCATTTTTTATATTTATTAAACCTTTTTTGTGATGTTGCTGTTCTTTTGGTAATGCTAAATACGAGCTACCTCGCAAAGGCTTGTACTTTACTCGATTTATGTAGTGCTCTTCAACTAATGAGACTAACCAACCACTTCCGTCAGAAATCCATATTTCAATGTTATCTATTATTTTCACAATTGCTCTAACCAGCGCATCAACAATTTCAGTTTTGTTTATGATTAATTCTGCTTTGGAAGCAAAATAAGCTATTTTATAAGTGGTTGTTTCATTACCTTTTGCATCATGTGTTGATTTTTCCATGGTAAGTTTTAAAACATCATTCATTTTAACACCGTTTGTTTGCTCCAATTCCTTTTCAAGAACATCTATAACAACTCGTAATGTTTTTATAAGTTGTGCAAGTGGATCTTTTTTTAAATAAAACAACAACTTGAACAACTTTCATATATTGCTTTGGTGATTTTTCTTTTTCCACGACATAACTATATTCTTCTGATGATTTTTCAATTTCCACCATATCTTTTTTTGTTTCCAAAAGTCCTTTAGCTGCTGCCTCAATATTTTTTATTTCAATTTTGTTATATTCTTCAGATGGTTTTATATAATATCCAACCAATCCCTTTATAAGATCAATTTTTTCTGGTAATTTTACAATTTCCGAATTTTTTCAGTCATTATATAATATTACATGAGATTATTTTTTTAAGCCTATATATTTAATTTATTTAATTATATTTTCAACATGAATGATGCTAAAGTTTCACCACCATCTATTTTTTTTTTTAAAAACCGGAATGGTATCATCAGCGCCATTATTTCTAATACTTCAAGAATATCTATTTCTCCATCTAGAAGAATGTCCAAGTATTTCCAAAAGCATTCTTTTTCAAGAGTCCTGTCATCTACCATATTGTTGATTTTTACATGATATTTACAGTATCTCTCGAATCATCAGTTTCAAGATCACCTTCAGCTATTAGCAATCTTATTTTTTTCACGTGCTCGCAATAGTTTATAAAGTCGTTATTATCAAGAAGCTTTTTATTAATCATCTCTTTCATGCTTTTAATAAACATTTCAAAAGTCTTCATAGCATCCGATATCAGTATTAATTATATGAGTTTTTTATTTTGCTGATTAATTCATCCTTAAAATATTCAACATCCTTGGCTACTGCATCTGCTCGTATTTCACTAAAAATCCTGATTTGTTTTATCGCCAGATCTGTAAGAAGCTTTATAGCAGTATTAGCTTCATGCTCAGCCTTTACCGCCCAATCTTTTTTAAAAGCTGCAATATCTTCTTCCAATCGTTTCATATGACTTTCTTCAAACTCTTTGATCTCCTCGTCTGCTTTAGTTAAAAGAGTCTGTTCATAGACAGCTACTTTTTCATAAACTATTTTTGTTTCATCAAAGTGTTTCCTTTCTTCTTCTGCATAACTTTCCATATAATATGGATTACATTATTTTAAATATATAATTTTATAGTATAATATAATGAATTTCAAATATTGCGAAAGTGTTTTAGATATTATTGATCCTCCTGAGGTGTGCATAGATTGCATCTTATTTAACATGACTAACAAAAAGAAGCTTTGTAAAAATTGTACCAGAGCCAAGCTGTGTTACAAGTGTACTTACGCATGTAAAAAAAATTGTAACGATACTTGTGAAGTTTTCGATAACGAGCGTGTTTGCCTTAATTGTGGCACTCACAACGGTTACAATCTTATTGCAGGTTACAATTACAGTCGGAAGAAAACTATTTACCACAGAAAGCACCATTTAGATAAATACTTGGTAGTATATGATTTGTCTTCTAAAAATAGACAAAGATTTGAAGATTTGTTTTACAAAATTGTAAAGATTTTAGATCAAATAGAGGGTCGAAAAAGATCAATCAAATTTGAATACATTTTTCAGAAAATATTTAAAATATTAAAAATAGAAAAAGAAACAAAACCGATTAAAACAAAATCAACCAGAGAAAAGTACGATAGGATATGGAAACAAGTCAGAAGAGAATTACGGGGGGACTGGATGCCATGGCCGTTTTCTCCCGCGGGGCATCTCTACTAGCTTAATTTCCATTAAGCTTGAACCTTTTCATATACATTTCCAGAGGTTCCGTGGAGTTATCATTCTTTTGAATTTCTAATATTTTATTAAAGACAATCCTAATTACCTCCTCATCATTTTCTACTCCTGTTGTTGTTTGGACATATGATAGAAGTTGTTTGAAACTCCTATGATGTGTTTTTAACAAAGTCTTTCTTTCTGCTATTCTTGTTTTACTTGCTAAAACAGCGACTACTGGAGGAACTGCACCAACTGCAGCCACGAAAACAGGAATTGCCGGAACCAATGCCAATACGCCAGTACAACCAATTATCCCACTAACAATTTGTAGGGCTGTGTTTATAATACCGCAAAATTTATAACTGCGTCTGTATGCAGCTACAAGTCGCGTCAAATGATCAATTAATTCTTCTTTGTTAGTAATTTGTGTCATGTATAATTACAGTTAGACAATAATTTAATCAAGATATTTAGAAAATAGTTGCTCATGTTCCTCGGGTGATATTTTCCCTATTTTTAATAATTCATCGATTATGCTAATACCTTTATTTATTATCTGTGGGCTATTATTTCCTGATTCAATACTTCCGCATACTAACTCCAGATCATTAACCAAATCATTAGGACTATTGTAATATTCAACATCAGCACAACCTCCTAAAATCTTTTTGAACTTTGAAGAACCTTTATGAATTGGTAAACCAGATAATTCTGTTAGTTCCTTAAAAGCATTCTGTGACAACTTTGAATACGTTTTTTTATTATTGTAACGCTTTGTTATCAAGTCTATAAAATCATCATCTACTTTTAGATCTAGCATAATTGCTTCTCCTTGTTTGGCAATAAGTTTGTGATGACCAACAAGCTTAGGTAAATCGATTTGTCACATTCCATAACGGCCATCTTTGTCGACTTTGTAGGAATTTTTATTTTGTTGCATCCCTTCACCTGAAACGGTTCTTTTAGGCACAATGAGCTCTCTTAATGAAATTAGATTATTAATTCTACTTCTATAATTTACCAAAGCTTTTGACTCATTTATTAGAGCTTGCCTATCTAGCTTATATGCTGCTTTTTTTATTACATCTGTTTCTTTTTTTATCTGCTTGGATAGGGTACTCCTGTCTTGTCCAATTGCATCGATTCTTTTAGAAACATGTTCAAGCAATGGTTTAGAATCATACTCACTAGTCGTTATTCGTTGGACTAAATCTTTTGGTAAAGGATAGTTATATGTTTTTAACACGGCTTCATCCATACCAACATCAAAATTACCATCGAATTGTGTTATATGAGGTTCTTCATCAAATAACTGTGGTAATCCCTGATACATTTGTTTTTCTTGTACTTCCTCGCCTATTGCTGCTGGAAGAGCGGTTAATTGCTGACTTATTTTCGGAAGAGAAGCTAACTGCTCTGTTCTGACTGACTTTTTATTTCGCTAGTTACAGGTTTAAATACTTCTGTGTATAAATCACGACTAGCTCCTTTTTCTAGTCTTTTTTGAATAACTTTATTTTCAAATTCTTTGACAAGTTCACTCGCTTTTCGCGATTTATCTGCTAATTCTTTCCATTTTAACAAAGACATGTAATAATATAAGTTAGATTAAAATAAGATAAATTAAGATAAGTTAAGACGAGTATTATCCAGGCATTAGTATAGTGCAAATTCCAAACTATGATATGAAAACAGAAAACGGTAATTTTAAACAACTATGGAACTTTATGCCAGACTGTTGTTTTAGAATGTTAATTTGCGGTAATTCAGGTTCTGGCAAGACAAACACGTTAGTTCATATGTTGCTGAAACCTTTGGTTTACTACGACAAGATTTACTTGTTTGCTAAAAACTTGGAGCAGTCTAAGTATCAGGTCTTGTCACAAAAACTTGAAAAGATAGCAAAAAAGAATAAAATTTCGGTTGAAGATATATTAGAATGTTCAAATGATCAAGTTATCCCTGTGGATACTTTAGATTCAGATACTCAAAAGATAGTCATTTTCGACGATTATGTTTGCGAGCGCAATAAAAACGATATTATCAATTATTTCATCCAGGGAAGACACAAAAATTGTTGCGTAATTTATTTATCTCAATCTTATTATAAGACTCCCAAAGACATTCGGTTGAACTGTTCTCATTACATCTTCTTTGCGACTCCGGTTAATCGCGAGCTGGGCATGCTTTCCAAAGAACAAGATGTTAGCAAAGAGCAGTATAAGAAAGCGACTGACACGCAGTACGACTTTCTGTATCTGGATCGCCCGAGGAAGCTGGTCAGGAGAAACTTCACTGGTAAAATTTAATGTAATATATATTATATAATATGGGACTTTTTAATGATCTTGGCGAGGAAGTTACTACTGGCAGTGTTAATATTAAAAACTTTGGTATTGTGCTGTCTGAGTATGTAAAACAAAAACATTTGGTTAATTATCTCCACAAGGGTAGAAACCAGGAAAATATTTTAAGAAGTGATCTGAACATGAATAAAAATAAAATCACCAATGTAGGCAATCCGACAAAAGCAGATGATGCAGTAACAAGGCAATATGCTCAAAGAAGAATAGCAAAAATCATACGTGATTACAATATTGATAAAATTCCAGACATGATAAAAAATTTGACAACAGGTGTTGATGATAAACTAAGTCAAATACAAACAAAGTTACAAACAAACCGTGAGAAAATGATTGAAATTCAAAATGGATTGAAAGATGAAATAAAACTTCTGAGTGATGCTTTGAAAGAGTTAGAAAAGAAAGAAGATGTATTGGAAGAGAGTGAAAACTTCAAGAAATTAAGTGAACAAATAAGAATCGGTGTTCAAAATATTAATACACGGATCGGAGAAGTCAATAAACTAATGGTTGATAACAATGAACTAGAAACTGCTATCGCTGATGCTTCAAAACAAATGAGAACTGCTTTTACTACCGAAATAACTCAAATTAAAATATTAAATGAGCAGATAAACACTAACGTTGCTGATATCAACAAAGAATTTGAAGACATCGAAAAGAAAATGGTTGACGGTAAGTCGCTGGAGACTGCACTGAGCAAACTGATTAACACTGATGCACTTGAGACTGCACTGAGCAAACTGGTTAACACTGATAAACTTGTGACTGCTACTGATGATGTTTCAAAGCAATTGAAAGCTGCTCAGGAAACAAGAAACACAGCTTTTGATGGCGAGATAGCTTCATTAAAACAGTTTAATCAAAAGTCTGGTAGCCGGCACACAGCAATTCTTGGTATAATTGATGAGTTGAAAGTAAAAGTAGACTATTTAAGTCGGATTCTAATGCTTGCATATACAATAGATTGTATAAGTATTATTCAAGATTATGATGGTAGATATAATACTTTTGTATCATAACCGACGCAAAAAACACTTGAAAGAACCGAACGTTATAATAGTTTTCCCCGTGCGTTTACTTTTGTAGCCAATCCACTTGTAAAAGGTGAAGAATATTATTCTGTGAAGGGAGACGACAAGTTTGGCGACCTCATCATTACAAAAGAAGGCCGTTATGTATTTGAAGTAGATTTTACTTATACAGGAGCGGATGCAGGACAATTCATAATTAACACACTAGGCAGGAGGAATATAAAGCATCTTGACACGGTGGAGATAGATGGTACGTCTGTGTTAAAAGAAACATTTGAATTTTATTTAAAACGGGATGTTATTTTTTCCTCTGTACGTGCGGTAGAAGACACTACACAAGTTTTCAATTTTGAAAAATCAAGTTTCAAACTGTATTATATACCGGAATGATGAGTATTAACAAAAATTATCCATCCTTTATTATATGGAACAAAAAATTGTATTATCATCAGAGAAAGCGTCAATAATTAATAGCTCGAATACACCGAGTAATTTTACAACTGTATTTGACAGACCGTTAATATTAGGCAAGAACAAACAGTATGGTATTGGACTTGATAAGATTAATTCCATTACTTACTCGTGGTATAATATTAGTGAAGATTTTAATAACAAAGTGATAAGGTATCACAATGGAACAGATTGGAAAAGTATTTTTTTTACAAACGGAAATTACAGTTATGCTGATATTGATAATTACATAAAAGAAACATTGACTGTAAACAATGATTTAACCGATGACTCACCCATCCCGATAAGAATTGAGTTTGATCTATCAAGTTTCAAATGTTTGGTTACCGTCCATAATAATTTCATGCTTGATTTAAGAGAAACAAACTTTCACACCTTAATCGGGTTTGACAAAGATGCAGTTATCAGAGAAACTAAATTTGGAACTGTGACGCCAGACATAACAAATTCTATTGATACGTTGTATATCCACTGTGATTTGATAAGTAATTATATTGTTGACGGATCATACGGGGATGTCATTTATGAAATAAGTACAGCTGATCTTACGAGATCATATCCTTTCAAAGATGAACCGATAAGAGTCGGGTTCTGTGAGGTAAACAAAACGATCATTAACAGTATTAATATTTACATAACCGATTTCTCTGATAAAATTATTAATCTTAATGGTGTCCACACATCATTCCGTTTTGTTTTGAAGAAATTAATGTAACATAAGTTATATGGCACATTTAAAAAAAGTTTATGACACTAGTACGGGAACATATACTCAAGTTGACCGATTAACCGGAGCTGGCATATTTGACATTTTTTCAAAAGTTGGCTCAAAGATATTTAGTGAGTCTGTTAAAACAGCAGGTAAGAAAGCATTAGAAACTGCCGGAAAACAAATCATAGAGAGCGGTTCTAAAAAACTTGGAGATGAAGTAGGAAAAATGGCTGCTGATAAATTAGTTTCAGTTATTAAACCTAGTAAACCAAAAGGCGAGATGATTTTAAAAGAACTTACAAAGGCTGATAATAAAAAAGAAGTTGTAGCTGAAACTGAAGAAGATATAAATACTAAAATTAACAGATTACTATCTGGAAGAGGAATTCATACAAGAATTAATCGATTAATTAATAAAAAATAATCTAATTACTAGTATATATAGATGTTTCGAAGTAATCAATATTGTACTAGATATGAATGTGTACCTATTCAGTTAGATACCCCGATAACACAACCAGGAAATAATACCAGACAAAAGAAAAGTGGTTATCAGTTTACAATAAATGATAGAAGTTCTTACTTTGATTGGTATAATGCATATTTTGAAATCAGTTTTCAAGTAAATAAACTTGCTGATGGAGCTGCTTTCGCAGCCGCCGATGAAATTGCTTTAATTAACGAGGCGGCTTCATTGATTGATCAAATGCAAGTAAAGCAAAATGGAAAAACAGTTTACAATGGAAATAATCTTCACAGATTTGTTAATGTCAATAGCTTGCTTGAAATGTCTGGCGATTATGCAAAGACAACCGGAACAAACGAATACTTTTATTTAGATAATACGTCTATGGCAGAATCTCGACATGATCAAGCTGGTTATAATTCAGGATTTGCGATTCGCCATGCTTTAATCATAACTAATCAAAAAGTTGATTCTATAATTCCATTAAACAAATATTCCTTCTTTGAAGGTTTGGAAATAAACATGCTTCCTCCTAGTCAGATTCACATCAACTTGCAACTAACAGATGATAATGTGCTAATTTTTAAAGCTGGTGGTGATGATGGTAGAGTAGTTATTAATAAATTAGTTTTGTGGATGCCTGGAATGATATTTAACTCAGATGGTTTAAGTTATGTAATGGCAAATCATATGACATCAACAGAATGGTCCTACCTCCGTGAAATGATACAAGAAAACGGAAGCAGCCAAGCGACCGCGACCGTATTTAGAATAGTGGGTGGTGTTAAAAATCCGAAACACGTTTTTGTTTATCTGCAAAGGTCAGACAAGAGTTCTTCCCAAACACAAAATCCTCATCTTTTGGATACGTTTATGGTAAATGCTGCTAATACTAATTGCTATTTACAATCAGCTAAATTGGAAGTCGGAAGTGGAGTTTATTATCCAGAAACTGAATACAGCTATGATAATATCGTAAGAATATTCAGAGATGTTATTAATTATTCTCACAAGCAAAATGATAAAAACACTGGAACTTTACTCAATGTGAGTAGTTTTAAAAATTATTTCGGAATGATACATTTTGATTTGAGTTATAAAGGTGATGAAGTCAGTATTGATCCAAAAGAACTAACTTTGAGAAATAGGTTAAATATACCTCCTGCTGCTCCATATATAGTTTATGCTCTGGTTCTCTATAAAGAAAATGTAGTTACTGATACTGTCGGAAATGAACTAGTTATTGTTTAATCTAACTTATAATATATATGACTTACGTAAATTATTCAGTAAATTTATCAGATGGCCAGAAACGAAGTCTGGCAAAAGCATATGAAAACAAAAGTGAATTAACGCTCAGGCTAAAAAATAACCAACTGATTGAAACTTTCCTTTGCTACTTACAGCTACCCAGATTAATAATATTAACAAGCCTAAATCTGGCGGGCAGGGATTAGACCTAAATATATCAAAATCACAAATGAGATCTCAGTCCAAGAATGGAGGCTTTTTAGGCACATTAGCTGGTTTGTTAACTAAAACAATATTACCAACCGTTGCAAAATTTGTCCCAAAAGTATTAGCACCACTAGCAACAGGAGCATTAAGTGGCTTAGCAAGTACTGGAATTGGCAAACTATTTGGAAATGGGATGGTAACTATTCCTAGTGGTAAAAAGCAAGCACTTCTCGGATCAAATAAATTAACACTTGCACAAAGAAACAAGATAATAAAGTCTAAAGGTTGTTGTCCTATTAAACTGACAAGGCAACAACAACAAGATGGAGGATTTCTTGGAATGCTTGCATCGCTAGGAATTCCATTGATCGGATCTCTTATTAGTGGCTTAACTGGAAAAGGTTTGCAAGTGGGTAGAAAAGGAAAAGGACTAAGAGTTGATCGTGGAAAAGGTTTGCAAGTTGACTCACAAATAAGACCATACAGAAGTATCCCATTCATAAAAAGTTAATTTTCAAAACGAACCTATCTCTAACTTAGATATAATAAAATGGGTTAAGCGGTTAGGTATACAGAAATTCAGGGGAGTGTTTAGCAAAAACAAATTACCGGCAAAACAAAATAAACAAGAATGTGGTATTATTAATCTTGATGATTATATCGGACCTGGTACACACTGGACTTGTTACTGTAATGGGTATTACTTAGATCCGTTTGGCCTGAGCCCACCAAAAGAAGTTTTAAATTACATACCTAATATAAAATACAACACCATTCAATATCAAGATAAAACAAGTGTCTTGTGCGGATATTTCTGTTTGTACTTTGTCAAAAAGTTGCAAGAAGGAAATAGTGCGTATGATATTCTTTACAAATTATTAAAACCATACAAACCAATAGAAACTGAAAACATTATAAAATCATATTTTGTAAACGAAGTTTAATCTAATCATATTATATATGAGTTATTGCATCAAAGAAAAAATGGTTACTGAAAATGTTGATCCTAAGTATGTTTTAGCAAAAAATGGTAGAAAAATGTTAAGAGCAACTTGTGCATCTTGCGGTATTACTAAAACACAGTTTGTTAAAAACACAGAAGGTGGTAATATTGATATTCATAAAGTGTTACTTCCTCTGTTGCCCAAAAAAGGACTAACACTTCCTGGTTATAAATATTGCGGTCCCGGTAATCCGCTTGATAGCGGAGAACCTTCAAATGAATTAGATGCTGTTTGCAAAGATCATGATATTTGTTATGATGAAAATCCTAGTAATAAATCAATGTGTGATAAAAACATGCTTACTGGTTTGAAATCTAGCAAGTCTAAAACTAAAAGATTTAAACAACGAAAACATTGATGGAAGCTTTTATGAATTAGAAATGATAAAAGCAAAGCAAGAAATATTCAGGATTGAAAAAGTAATACGACGCGATTATAAAAGGAATGAATGAATGAATGGTGTTTTACGGCACGTCGACACATAAATAGGTCATATTGTGCGCAAAAACAAAAAGAAACAAGCATTGATTAAATGGAAGGGTTATAATGAGGATTTCAATAGTTAGGTTCCGTTTAAGAATATTGAAAATATTAAATAGTAAAGTGTAGAAATATGATGAAGAGTTTGTTTAATGAGCCGCAAATGTTTTAGTTATTTGCAAAATTAATAGAAACTGGGGGTTTTGGTAAAGTTCTTCCTAAGCGAAGGGTAATCAAGCAGTTTTGTGTAGTTGTGTGGGGCCTGGCAGCAAGCATGGCATCGTCATTTTTTTATGTTTGTAAATGTTTGTATGTTAAATGCAACAGGAGACAACTTGATAACTATTTGATTGCTTTGTCGCGAGGGGTGAAATTGCGCCTATACTCTCAGTTTCTATACTACTTATATTTGAATATGTATTTGGAAATTGTTCATTATAATGTATACTCATGAACCAAATAGTCTACTGTGTATTGAAAACATATCAATTATATATTAAACACGTCTTTGTTATTGGTTAACTTGACTGCGGAACCAAATTTAATTATTAAACAAAACCGTATTATTCAATTTCAGATACACAAAAAATCAATTTGTATAGGTGTATTTTTCAATGAAATAATAAAAAACTTGTCTCGGTGTATGATCGCTTATGTACATATATTGTGTATGCCTATAAGTCATGCGCAGTGCAATCGTGCAAACTCGCTCATTTCCGTAGATCATTATTTTTGAAAAAAATGGTCGAGGCAGTTCCGATACTTAACCTTCTCTTCGGCCCACAATGCATTTGGCCATCATGACAATTTTTTTTATTAAATTTAGTATCGAGCCTTTTGGGTAGATCTAGGGAATATGCGTCTCGTGGGATCGGGCACACTTTCAAGTCATCAATTGTTATCGGAACTTATTGGGACTGCCCTGGCAACGCATTCGATACAAGAAATTTGGACCATGGCATGATTGACGCAACGGGTGTCTAGATAAAATCAACTAAATTCGATCATCTATTCAATGTTATCTTTGATATGCAAGGTCAACGACACTGGATGACCTTTACTTCTGAACAAATGCATTCCTCGGTGTTAACCTCTTGAAATCACTTCAAAACAAAAATTCCTTTAATTTCATTATGTATGTATGTATACTAACTTAAAGAAACTATCCTGCCAAATAACGGCAAAATTACACTACAAAACCGCTTACCAAAACTATATCCAGGTGTTCAGGTCATATAATAATCTATACGTGCCGATTAAAAGTATAATTTGTTCACAGGTTCTTAAAATACCTGTGATTAATTAAACATAAAATGAATTATGAGTTGGTAACTCTTAATTCGACGTTACTGTTTTGGGGTTTGACCTGGCTGGTTAAAGCCGTTAATCATGTATATAAAGTTTCGAGTCTCAAAACATGTAAGTTATATATATGCCTCGTCGTCAGTAGGTTTAGAAACGGTGTACATACGTTGTAACATGTGGCTGCTGTTGGCGGGATAGCCACTTTCATTTCGTCGATTCCATTGATTTATATTATATATTTATAGTATACTCTTTCTGTTTTCAGTAACGACTAAAATTCGTATAAATAATGTATGCCATTTATAATTTTAGTTGTAATAGAAATATATATCTCAGTAGGAAGAGTTGCCACCTTCACACGAACTAAAGGTTCCTAGTTGTATTCGATGTTGACCCGGTTATATGTTTAAACGGGATACAGGCAGTCTTGCTTTATTTTCACTCAAACATTCTTTTGGAAGCAAGAATGAGATAAGAGCTTTATATCTAACTTATTTAAATTGTGCACGTGTTATTGTTATTGTACACACTGTATGACATGTAATAGTTAATTATCTATATAATGACAGGGATAAAGCGTAAATTTATTTTAGGATAAAGCATATTGTTGCAATTAAAATATCTCAAAACTAGCGGGACGCCTTCATTTTAAAAATACGCATTATTAAATAAAAAAAATTAAAAAATTAAAAAAAAGAGAAGAAGAAGGTTATTGAATATGTCAAAGTTAGGAAGATCAAAGGAGACACCTTGGTACAGACGTTGGGTTTGTTTTGATATGCGTAAATGTGCAAAAACAGACCTCAAGATTATCGTGTGTCCCTTTAATGAAATAGAGATTATTTAACTGCTGGGATCGACTACAGGGAAATCCTTCACGAGTGGTAGACGTGTGGTTATTTTCGCGAACGAGCGCACGCGAGTGAGTGAAAAAAACAAAGCACGTCTACCATCAAGTGAAGGATTACACAATAATCGATCCCAGCAGTTAAATAATCTATTTATTACATTTTAAATTACGTTTTTTCAAACAAATATTCGCTTTATTGAACGTTATCGGCGGATGATTGTCGACGCCAGCAACACTTTGTTGACGTCACGACTCAACGTCGCAACGTTAGTTATTATTGTGTTCTAACAACGTTAGTTATTATTGTGTTCTGAGTTAGTTATTAATATTTAGCGATTATGAATATTCTTGCACTGAAAAATCCCGATCTTTCACGCATATAAATGTGATAACGTGTTATCTTCTTTTTTTCTTAATTTAAAATTAATTTAAAAAGCTGTTCAAAGATGCGCGCATTTTCCCTATGATTATTTTTAAGTGTATATACGTGTACTCTCTCGCATATTTGTAAAAACAAAATCCTCTAAATAAACCCATGCGTTTATGAGTAACGCAGTTCCTTAACCTTAAACAATAGTTCACCCTTGTATAAACATTCAATGAGACATATTAAATAACTTGGTCACCACGAAGAGACAATAAAGGTCATAATCTTTTTCATTTAGCTGATTTTCGATAACAACTGGTCTGAGGATCTGACTTTGTTTACACATTGAAGTTTCTCAAAATTCTCAAGTTTGCAAGTATTTGAATATATCATAGACACCTATTCTGCGGTCAGAACCAATAACCAGCTGTGAAGATACCGGTTTAGGTACCGGAGGAATTGAATTGGAGTGCTGTTTAATGGTTCATCTACACCTTATAGTGTATGTCAAACCGCCCCATAGAGCCACAGGCTTGCATTACGACAGTATAAAAGTATTTTCCGGATTTTTTTTAAAAATACCTTTTTAATATTCCGTGCGTAAATTTAGCTCAGCGATCGTGTCAGATACATATTACTCTTCGTTTATGCAACAAGGAAATTCAACATCAATTATAGAAATTCTCAGATTGTATGAAGGTTTACACACAAAAAAAAGTAGTGCATCGCTTCAAATTTAGAAAAATATTCGGAAAAAACGAGTGTCTATTATGATTCGGGCCTTCCCTTTACTGTAGACATGTACGATAACACCTTTCTTCTTTATACCCTTCTCTAATATAATGCAAGCCTGTGCTTTGAGCGGGGAAGGATACATAGGAGGAACCGTGCCCTATTCTTTTATAGGGCAGATTTCTTTGTTTTTTTAACGTGCTTTCTTGGCCTGTGCTTTGAGCGGGGAAGGTTACATAGGAGGAACCGTGCCTTATTCTTACTATAGGACAGATTTCTTTGGTTCTTTAACGTGCTTTCTTGGCCTGTGCATTGAACGGGGAAGGATACATAGGAGGAATCGTGCCCTATTCTTACTCTAGGACAGATTTCTTTGGTTCTTTAACGTGCTATCTTGGCCTGTGCTTTGAGCGGTGAAGGATACATACGAGGAACCGTGCTATTCAGGACAGATTTCTTTGATTTCTTAACGTGCTTTCTTGGCCTGTGCGTTGAGCGGGGAATGATACATAGGAGGAACCGTGTCCTATTCTTACTATAGGACAGATTTCTTTGGTGATTTAACGTGCTTTCTTGGCCTGTGCTTTGAGCGGGGAAGGATACATAGGAGGAACCGTGCCCTATTCTTTTATAGGGCAGATTTCTTTGTTTTTTTAACGTGCTTTCTTGGCCTGTGCTTTGAGCGTGGAAGGATACATAGGAGGAACCGTGCCCTATTCTTACTATAGGGCAGATTTCTTTGGTTCTTTAACGTGCTTTCATGGCCTGTGCTTTGAGCGGGGAAGGATACATAGGAGGAACCGTGCCCTATTCTTACTATAGGACAGATTACTTTGGTTCTTTAACGTGCTTTCTTGGCCTGTGCTTTGAGCGGGGAATGACACATAGGAGGAACCGTGTCCTATTCTTACTATAGGGCAGATTTCTTTGGTTCTTTAACGTGCTTTCTTGGCCTGTGCTTTGAGCGGGGAAGGATACATAGGAGGAACCGTGCCCTATTCTTACTATAGGACAGATTTCTTTGGTTCTTTAACGTGCTTTCTTGGCCTGTGCTTTGAGCGGGGAATGATACATAGGAGGAACACTGCCCTATTCTTACTATAGGACAGATTTCTTTGTTTTTTTAACGTGCTTTCATGGCCTGTGCTTTGAGCGGGGAAGCATACATAGGAGGAACCGTGCTATTCAGGACAGATTTCCTTGTTTTTTTAACGTGCTTTCATGGCCTGTGCTTTGAGCGGGGAAGGATACATAGGAAGAACCGTGCCCTATTCTTACTATAGGACAGATTTTTTTTGGTTTTTTAACGTGCTTTCATGGCCTGTGCTTTGAGCGGAGAAGGATACATAGGAGGAACCGTGCTATTCAGGACAGATTTCTTTGGTGCTTTAACGTGCTTTCTTGGCCTGTGCTTTGATCGGGGAACGATACATAGGAGGAACCGTGCCCCATTCTTACTATAGGACAGATTTCTTTGTTTTTTTAACGTGCTTTCTTGTCTAATGAACACACCGAAGAAGCACAATGGCACCAATAAGCTCGAACCCGACATCTCCGGATTTAGAGTCTTCCGTGTATGGAGGGAAGTACAATATAACCTTGAGTGTTTTTTTTCATTCCTGCAATGAAGAAGTACATGCAGTGAAGCAAACATTTAAATCCCATACAACCTCCGAGAAATTGGGAATTCTTATTGATATCACTACAAGAAATATTTGTCTGGTCTCGATGTTACTGCGCTGTTTTCGCCGTCCCAAATATGAATTATGTTTAGCCGTTTGATTAATTGTTGCTCTCTCTTTAGTCACATGTTGCACGTGATAACAGAGGCGCTGAAGGCCGACTCATTGCTCGGTCTTTTACGTTTAGGTATTTGTGCAATCGCAGTTGCCTCATAGAGGCAATTCCAATCATACCCAAACCGTCAGAAAATACCACGATGAACCGCGATGAATCAGTTTAACGGTGAATCTTTTACTATCGAATCAGTATACTATAGCCAAAGGTTTTTCAGCATTAACATAAGCAATTTGAACAATACGTACATAAATTACATGTCATTAGAACTGGAATTGTCAGTGGTAAATAAAAATATCTTAGTTTTGAAAATCAGTTGAGAAATAAATATTTTACAGCCAAAAATCCTTTTTTGATGGGGCTTTTTCTATGTAAAATCCTTGTTGGGACGGCAGAAAATTAAGAAATCTCAAGTAACTTCAGTTAACCTTAATATTTTGCTATAACACTTTCAGAGTGTCTTAATATACGTGTATCCAACACGTTAAAACCATTTTTGATTTTAAAATTCTAAAAATATGTGGATGTTGTTTTTTTTAAATTTTTGATCCTGCAAAATTGTGAATCAAATAAAATTTTGAACGTGACTTTTCTATTTCTCAACCGATTTTGAAAAGTAAAAATAACGTAAAGTTACAATTGCAAGGTCATTCATGTTGACCTACCTTTCATATGGAACATACTGTTGTCATGTAGATATAAACATGTGTGAAATAGTGTACCGCTTTCGGTGTTTGCACCTAACGAAACGCTTTAATATAAAACGTGTTTCGTACGGACGTACTGATGGACAAGGTTAACGCTGTATGCTCGCTCCACTTTCGTGGCGATGTATTAACATAATTAAATGTATGCAATAACGAGGAAAATCATTTGTAAAAGTCAGAATTATAGAATACGTTCTGTTCTGTTGTTCTGATCTCTTCTGTTCTGCTCTCACTACTAATAAAATAATAATGAAAAAAAATATGCCACCAATCCCCCACCCCCACCCTTCCCCTGCCGAAACTGCTCATGTGCAGATATCCGCCTATAGTATACTATGTAACAGGAACTATATATAGTTTTGTTTAATTGAATGACAAGCTTAATATATTGTAGATGTTGCAAACTAAAATAGTAGGAATTATATTTCCGTCGAAAATGTATCTTTTTGAAAGGCGTCACATAGCATCAAGATACGTGCATTTTTATCCGACTTTACATATTTAAACGAGTTTATTTTTAAGCACACAGTAAAGTTAAAATACTTCAAGACTAACGTTTTATTTATTTAATGACTTTCAAAACAGTTTTAAATATTTAATTTGGGTAAACAGTGTGAGTGATAAAGAATGCGATTTAAAACCAGCCTTTAGCTCATGTAATGGGCGAGACCTTTATTGGCAACATTTATTACATAAAAATAAAGAAAAGTATTAATTTTGTCATCTGACAATAAATTTAGTAATAGACTAAATATCTTCACTAAGTTTTAGTCCCACCCTGTCACCTCATACTATTATCATTTAGTTTATTGCGACATTCTGAAAAAGTACGAGTAACTACGGTGGCTAGTTGGGACCAAACCACTAACTTCGCTTCTTTGGTTCATCGTGTACAATTTTACATGCTATTACTAAATGTTTTTATTTATACTCGCCAAGTGGTACAAAGTTTTTTGGCTTTTTTTTTCAATAGTTAGTTAAAAATATGACACAATATAAACACATTATTTATATCCCTGCCCGACACGGCAGGACCCAGAACAGACGATTATTTTTTGCGGAGGAAGTTTTCTTAAAAGTACTAAATCAAACGGGATTTTCTGAATCATCTACCTTTTACACTGCATATGTATGCTAAAGCAAAGCAACTCCTCTTTTAATTGCCTTAAATGGAAAAAAAAATTTTTTTACATTTTGCTTACCTCCGTGAGCTTTCTGGGAGAAATACTAGAGGTGTGAGACTTGAAGCTACCCCAAATTTAAATGCTAATAAAAAAAACAATTTTCCATCAAAATTTGCTTACATTTTGACTGAATGTATATTGATGTTTTAATACGATTTTTGTCAAAAATTGTACCACACCGCTTAACCGGCAATCGCGAAGTCGGATATAGTTTCAAATCGGTTCATATTTTGAAGTTTCATATTTTGAAGCGTAACGAAAAGGCATGTATTTTTTATTTTGCTTATAATAAAGTATTTTGATTGATATTACAAATACTTAGTATGCTAAAGTGTTCAGATATATATAAATTATGTCGTTTCTGGTCAATATTAGTGGACAATAGATGAGTTAATGTACACATTATCAAGCTAAAAATTCGCCCTTTTGCACACAGTTCGACCCGCCGTATTCCCTCCAATACCGATTAAATCTATAACCATTGGAGAGCACAAATGTGAAAATTCAGAGTTTTGCACCCAGTAGTAAAAGAGATATTAACATTTCTTTGAACGAGGTGGAGTCAATTTGGAAGTCGTTGGAGTCGGTAAGTATTGAAAATAGACAGTCGACGAAATTGGACCTAGAATGTCGTTAGCGTCGGCATAGTGGCTGCCCCCCCCCCCCCCCCCCCCCCCCGCGAAAATAGACAGTCGACGAAGTTGGACCTAGAATGTCGTTAGCGTCGGCATAGTGGCCCCTCCCCACCC
>JAWPHD010014236.1:0-62613 GCA_037043455.1 Cyrtodaria siliqua | reverse complement strand
GTGTTGTGTTGTTGTGTTGTGTTGTGTTGTGTTGTGTTGTGTTGTGTTGTGTTGTGTTGTGTTGTGTTGTGTTGTTGTGTTATGTTGTTGTGTTGTGTTGTGTTGTGTTGTTGTGTTGTGTTGTGTTGTGTTGTGTTGTGTTGTGTTGTGTTGTGTTGTGTTGTGTTGTGTTGTGTTGTGTTGTGTTGTGTTGTGTTGTGTTGTGTTAATTAAATAATGTTTAATTAATTGTTATGAAACTTACCTATTTGGTCGGTATCCTGAAGACTCTATCTGGGGTTGTGGCATTCAGAGTTGGTATGTGCATATACTTACCTAGATTTACACATTTTGTGACTGCGATTCTATGTTTCTTGAGGCGGACTTCACATTGCGGATCAGAATCTTAGAAGAAATACTTACAGAAATAGACTATTTTCCTACTCGAGCTCCTCTGGACAGAAGCATTAATCAGCACCGCCACGATCTGTTAATAATAAATAATTATTATATACAAGACAAAAAATAAAGAATCGGAAGGAAACATAATGCTTCATAAGTTTCCTTATACGGTATGTTTGAATTTTTCAACGACTCTAGCTGCTGTAAACATTGCGGATCAGAATCTTAGAAGAAATACTTACAGAAATAGACTGTTTTCCTACTCGAGCTCCTCTGGATAGAAGCATTAATCAGCACCGCCACGATCTGTTAATAATAAATAATTCTTATATACAAGACAACAAATAAAGAATCGGAAGGAAACATAATGCTTCATAAGTTTCCTTATACGGTATGTTTGAATTTTCCAACGACACTAGCTGCTGTAAACAAGACAACAAATAAATAATCGGAAGGAAACATAATGCTTCATAAGTTTCCTTACCTCCTGAAGACTCTATCTGGGGTTGTGACATTCAGAGTTGGTATATGCATAAACTTACCCAGATTTACACATTTGGTGACTGCGATTCTATGTTTCTTGAGGCGGACTTCACATTGCGGATCAGAATCTTAGAAGAAATACTTACAGAAATAGACTATTTTCCTACTCGAGCTCCTCTGGACAGAAGCATTAATCAGCACCGCCCCGATCTGTTAATAATAAATAATTCATATATACAAGACAACAAATAAAGAATCGGAAGGAAACATAATGCTTCATAAGTTTCCTTATACGGTATGTTTGAATTTTCCAACGACGCTAGCTGCTGTAAACTGAATTGGAGTTTCAACACCGTATATATTTCATCGATATCACTTAAAGGGAAATCCGACGTTGGTTGTGTACCCATGTATTCGTATTTCAATATGGTAGTTCTTTTATTATATATGTCTAATAACCAAAACTTGCATGGATGTCTAAGACAAAGTTCAATATTACCCGACCACTCAGTGCTCGTGACCCAGCTATCGGTTAATGCTAACAGTAACACACTAGTGAACAGCTTATCATATGTATACATACACGAGATACAAACTAAATACAATTTGTGTGAAGTTTATGAACAGGGACATTTCAGAAAATGCTTTCCTTGAAATTATTTCAATAATAGAACAGTCATGTGAGACTCACTGCAAAATACTTACAATATATAGTAATATGTAGTGATAAAGAATATTATTTGGAAGCAACCAATATAATAAAGCAGCAGGCTCGGTTTTATTGAACTTGTTCGTGAGAGGAAATCTAAAACGCTAAACATATCACGCCCCTAGCACCGGCTTAAGCGGTATTCTACTTCAAAGCCACCTATGTTGGGCTCGTTGATCTCAAAATAGCAGTACAAATAAACTACTGATTTGTAGCACGGGGAAGATTTTAACAGCCGCCACACTGCACTAAACGAACGCTGATCAGGAAGATACTTTGGACGAAAAAAACACAACCAAGATAATAAAGTCACAAACTCAGTTTTATTGAGTCTGTTAATGACAGATAATGTGAGACGCAACACCTCTCTGGACGCCCCCTAGCACCGGCTTAAGCGGTAATCTACTTCAAAGCCACCAATATTGGGCTTGTTAGTAACGGAAATCCTTTGGAAGCAACAAACACAAGAGGAGAATGAAGTAGCAAACTCGGGTTTATTGAGTCTGTTCATGGGAGGTAATTTGGGAAGCACGCCCCTTAGCACCGTCTTAATCTACTTCCAAGCCACATATTTATTTATTATTATTACTTTTTATTATTAGTAGCAGTAGCAGCAGCAGTAGCAGCAGCAGCAGCAGCAGTAGTAGTAGTAGTAATAGATGTACTATCATGAGCATGAGTAAAATATCTCCATGGCTTCATACTTTGAAAACAGAAATGTACGTGCTGCCAAAGAAATGGTGCATACATTTGCTTGGCAAGAATTAGACAAATTGTTATGGAAATATGAGCGATATTTCAATGTGGAGCTCAATATCTATTTTAAGTTAGCAGGTTACAATACTGGTCTTGAAATAAATACGTATAGCTTTATAAAAAGGAGTATGATAATGGACCCTTGGAAATTGCAGTCTCGGTTTGATTGAGACTGTTCATGAGCGGTAGTGAAATATGCTAGCTACCGCTCACGCCCTCTAGCCCCGGGTTGAGCAGATCTCAATTTTCATAAAAATCAACAGTAGGGTTAGTAAACTTGCATATAAAAATCAATATGAACAGTTGAATAAAATCAATGTAAACTTATTAGATGTGCCTCTTTGATAGGGGTTAAAAATGTACTCAATTTACGTTGGAATCAGTATTTTGCTATTCATTGTTCAGTTATGCTGGTCTGAAATGTATCAATAGAGCTAGCCAGTTATAAACTAAATGGAATCAGCCACAGCCAGTTGGCTTACTCGACGGTTAAGCCAATACATGTAATTATGAATGTGATGTATTTCACTTCAAGACAAGATATGGATGATAACTGAACTGATTTAGATGATGAAAATGCAGTGTTCGACATGTGGAAATATTACTTCTCTAATGTGAACAATGATGGAAAGAACAGTGATTTTGACGAGGAGAATCATGGTAATTTAAAACTTCACAAACACATTCTTGAATTGAATACGTTGGACCTTCTTTATATACCAAATGAACCACTTAACCGAGTTTACATGAATGGTCTGGAAATGTTGATGTTTGTTAAACACATCAGAGTCAAAATATATTCACTAAAGTTATTCTCACTTGTTGATTCATTGTGATATCAACAATGCATAGGTATATTATTTAAGGCATATTTATATCATTAAAGCTGTTTGATTGTGTCCCTTTAAATGTGTCCCTTTAATATTTTTCTTAACTCGTGATTAATATACTTAACTGTAGTATTAATACAAAAATATGTCATAGAAAATCACTGTACATTATCGGTTGTGTGCATGCTTAACGACAGGACCGTTATTCGAGTATTACACTTTAAAACTGGCACTAACTCATGAATTTGTATGAGTCACGGGTGAAGTATTTTCAAATAGGCAAAACTCCAAAAGTCGGCATATAAGCTAGAAAACGATGCGTTTTCATCTTCTGAATGCTAGGAATTTTATATAAATAACGATTCTATTCATAATACATCGGGCTGGACATTCGTATCTCTCTCTCACACACACACAATATATATATATATATATATATATATATATATATATATATATATATATATATAAAAGTTCCTATTTTTTATCTAATAATTAAAACATGCAACTTACTTTATTAAGAAGATCGACTTTGTGCGTTTGTCAGGTTTCAGATACTTTACACTTCTGTCGAATACGAAACTATACACTCATCGTTAGATGTACAGCCTCAGCTATTGGTGTATGCATGTATTTAGTTTGATCAGATATTCTCTTTAACATTTGCAACAACTTGTACACACCATAACACACACATTATAGGTTTAAAAAGACTAGTATTTGTATGCCCCCGAAGGGTGGCATATAGTAATCGCACTGTCTGTCCGTTCGCTTGTACACTCGTGTCCGCTTCATAACTCTGACATTAATGGACGGATTTTCAAATAACTTTGCACAATTGCTCAACACAACAAGACGACGTGTCGCGCACAAAAACCAGGTCCGTGGCTCCAGAGTCAAGGTCACACTTAGAGGTCAAAGGTCAAAATCCGTTCGTGATCCGTTCATGATCCGTTCGAGACTACACTCGTGTCCGCTTCATAACTCTAACAATAATGGATGGATTTTCAAATAACTTCCCACAATTGCTCACCACAACAGGGCAACGTGTCGCGAACAAAATCCAGGTCCGTGGCTCCAAGGTCAAGGTCACACTTAGAGATCAAAGGTCAAAATCCGTTCGTCTATACACTCGTGTCCGCTTCATAACTCTGACAATAAAAGATGGATTTTCAAATAACTTCGCATAATTGCTCACCACAACAGGGCAACGTGTCGCACACAAAATCCAGGTCCGTGGCTCCAATGTCAAGGTCACACTTAGAGATCAAAGGTCAAAATCCGTTCGTCTATACACTCTTGTCCGCTTCATAACTCTGACAATAATGGATGGATTTTCAAATAACTTCGCACATTTGCTCACCACAACAGGGCAAAGTGTCGCGCATAAAATCCAGGTCCGTGGCTCCAAGGTCAAGGTCACACTTAGAGATCAAAGTTCAAAATCCGTTCGTCTATACAATCGTCTCCGCTTCATAACTTGGACAATAATCGACGAATTTTCAAATAA
Source organism: Cyrtodaria siliqua (assembly GCA_037043455.1). Taxonomy (NCBI): domain Eukaryota; kingdom Metazoa; phylum Mollusca; class Bivalvia; order Adapedonta; family Hiatellidae; genus Cyrtodaria; species Cyrtodaria siliqua. Next base: position 57,944 of record JAWPHD010014236.1, on the reverse strand, counting down.
CATTGCACAATTGCTCACCACAACAAGACGACGTGTCGCGCACAAAATCCAGGTCCGTGGCCCCACAGTCAAGGTCACACTTAGAGGTCAAAGTTCAAAATTCGTTCATCTTTACAATCGTCTCCGCTTCATAACTCGGACAATAATCAACGGATTTTCAAATAACTTCGCACAATTTCTCACCACAACAAGACGACGTGTCGGGCACAAAATCCAGGTCCGCGGCTTCAAGGTCAAGGTCTCACTTAAAGATCAAACTTCAAAGTCCGTTCGTCTATACAATAGTCTCCGCTTCATAACTCGGACAAGAATCAACGGATTTTCAAACAACTTCGCACAATTGCTCACCATAACAAGACGTTGAGTCGCAAAAAAAATAAATATATTTTATTCTTTTTTTTAATTATTTTGTTTTTAAATGTTTTTTTGTTTTTTTATTGTTTTTTTTTATTATTTATTTATTTTTTATTATTTTTTTGTATTTGATTTTTATGGTTTGTTTGAATCTTTTTTTTGATTTTTTTTAAATATATCTGTTGGTTTCATATTGCTCCAAGGTCAAGGTCACACTTACAGGTCACTTTGGGGGCATTTGTCACTTACTGTGACATTTCTTGTTATAAGATATTTCTGTTTCTCCTAAATAGTACACCATAAACAATGTCAGTGTTTTCAAAATGTCAGTGTACTTTTACTTAAGCCCTGAATCAGAAGCCATTTATTTCCGAGAACTCTAATAATAGCAGTCTGACCCTTTTGACCGCCTGACCGCTCGTACACTCCCAGATAAATTGTTCAATCTGCTAGTGTGTCTTCGGAATCAGTTGTTTTCCATGTGAACACACTTAAACGTATAGCAACGGTTGTGTCGTGCATACACATTGTTGCCATTTTTCAGCTGTGTTATAATATTACTAGCATGGGCGCATTAAGCGCACGCTTATAGTAGTGATTGGTTGATGTTTCTGCTTTAAAACATTTTTTTTCGCGCAATTTATGTGTTTGTTTTTGTAACTTTATCGGCCGTTTCCAAAGGTCCATTATCATACTCTTTTTTATAGCACAGTGGCGTTGCTTGTGCAGTGTGGTGGCAGTAAAACGTCTCCCCGCGCTTGCAATCTGTACTGTTATTCATTCGATATTTAGAGATCGCTGAGCCCGATACTTATATTAAGTGATCGGTGGTACATTTTCAATTTTTTTTTTTTCTTACTTAATTTTCGATTCGCTGGTTCCACTACTCCGGCCGATAAAAGGCTCTGGGTATTGATTAACCACTCATAGGATATGCTGTCTGCTTTTTAATTTAGTATTTTGGCTGTTACTTGTGATCTACGCAGGATTCATAACCGCTGCTCCCAACTAAATTCCTTTTTGTTTATTTCGCTCGCCGGGGCATACAATTTTATTAGATCCTGGGACAATACGCCGCTGGATATAGGGAATGAAATAAAGATACAAATATTGGTATATCCACCGCCATTTACTTGCCATCTTCGGGATGGCTAAAATTCTGTACTGTTGATTTTTATGAATATTGAGTTCTGCTCAACCCTGGGCTAGAAGGTGTGAGCGGTAGCTAGCATATTTCATTACCGCTCATGAACAGTCTCAATCAAACCTATCCTGAGGAAGGCGATTAAAGCCGAAAGCGCTCGATATGTGTTAGTTTAAGATAATTTGTCTCACATGTATATATATATATATATATATATGTAACATATTGTCACATATAAAGTTGGCGTGTGTTATAATTTCAGAATAACAAGTTCACATGAGAAACATTATGTTGGTTACAATTGCAGGTTGGTAGAGCAGCCTACGAGTTGATGCAAACGCTTCACGTTGACGCCTCCCAGTGGTACACGTCATTAGATACGATGTACTTCGTTTTTCAAAAGCGCTTTTATTATGTATATCATCAACTGATAGCAATTGAAAATCATGTTGCTAAACCAAATGTCAGAGGCAAAGAGATTGACCTGCAGAAAGACGACCAAATCTGTATCAAAGAGAATGTTTGGAATGGTTATTTACATGGAACAAATCAACGGACCGGCGAGACCGGATTGTTCCTATCAAACAAGACAGTAGTTAAGTATGTGAGGGCTAAGATGCCAACATATCCCGACGCGTGACTATGCTTTTAATAGTGATAAAACTATACGGTTTGGTTCATTTATGGTAGCACATAAGCAGAAATAAGTTCGTTGTTAAATGAATTCGACAATGATACCATTCCCGCATTTGTTTTAACCACCCGATCACATGTGCTACCCCCATCATTCCGTTAAGTCTCAATCTTAGCTACTCGACTAGAAAACTGTCAAATCATCGAATACTGGGGTCATTTGTTACTATTGATTACATAAATATCCTATTATATAATTATGTAAGTAAGTAAGTAAATATATTATTATAGTGACATGTGCATAACATACAATACAATCATAGTACAGAAGCAAATAATTCGTATATTATTTCAAATATTAGGTTTATTATTTGTTAGACATCAAAACTATAGGGGTAAGAAAAACCTGCTATTACGGGATATATATAGTTAGTAAATATATAAGTAAGTAAACATATATATATATATATATATATAATTATATATATTATATTTACTCACTTTATATATGTATATTTTAATTGTAGATAAAATAAAATGTTCGTCATTTTTAATTTCTGAATATAATTATGCTGTAATTAATCATGCATGATTGCACACTTGCGGGTAGAACGGTACATTCGTGTCAAAACAGGAGAAAAAACAGACACTTTTATTGCCCCTATACCCGCACTGGCGGCAATAAATGATCAATAAAAGTAATAAAAGTGATGTTTAGCTAGATTTACTCAATGCCTTTGACCAAGACAGTAGTTAAATATGTGACGACTACGATGCCCACATGTCGACATATCCTCGCATAGCAATGACAAACTGAGGTTTTAGCTCTACTTATTTGTTATATTGCATATCAATTGAAAATATTGCAGCATATCAGTTTCTTGTCAGTAGAACGCTTCAAGTTCATTGACATCACGTTCGTATAAAGTTAATTTTAAATGCTTACATGGCATTCAAAAGAATAGTTATTCATTGTCAATAATTCAATTCTAGATTATACGATTGTATACTAGAACAAAGAAGTAATTCCATTTTCATCTGTTCAACCCTATTAGAGCTAAACGTGTTTCCAATGATGACTTTTAGTACATGTATCTTCCAGGACTTGTATGCATACATTAAACTCATTACGAGTATGTGCATGATGTTTTAACTAGAACTGCATTTTCTCGCTTGAGTTTGTATATATAGAGAGGGACTTGTTTTTCATATTAGTATAGCTTGCAGTTTACTTTAAGTGGGTGTAAATAGAAAGGTAAATATGTTTATGTAAGTATGAAAATGTACGTGTAAATATAGATATAAAAATAGAACAGGAAAAGCAGCATTCAAGAACGACAGTCAACCACAAACACACACAGCAACAAAGAACAAATTTAAAGATGAATATAAGGTCAAATAAGACATCACAAACACAAAAGGGTTGACAATAGGGCTACCGCCCTTTTAACTGTCAGTGGCACAACAGGCCGATGGGGATTTCAACCAATGTCTTGGGTGCACCAAACCTCACACTTACCCTACCGTCAACCCAATAAAACGGGACAGTGTAAATAAATTAATTTTTAAAGGGAAGTAACACGAATAAAATATTCGTCTTTATATTCGTATTATATGTGTTTTGCTATTTTAAATGAGTCATACGTCGGCTGTACATAGTATGTTTCATAATCTAGCGAAACAGAAACGCAACTCGGGAATTTCCGCTACATATTGTATATAATGCACACCTAATTCCTCATATTATTCCAAAGAAATCACAAGATCTTTAGTAAAACCAAATGTAGCAGTTAATTAGGGAAAGGACACAACTGTGATATTGTAGAAGTTTTAATCACAATACACTTTGTAACAAGAAATGCATACATGTTGAAGTTCCTTTTTGAAAAATTAAACCATTCATTACTGTATTTTAACGTAAAGATTGTTTGCAAAATTTTGCATCCTAAGTATGCTCGCATGTTTTCAAGAGCAAAACGCGTACTTAGTCTCTGTCAATAATGAAACTTTGAATGAATACTATTTGCTGTGTTATGTGTTGTTTAAGTATTTTTTATCCGAAAGGAAAGGTCTTACGTGGCCATGTACCATTCGATTAACAGCAGCATATTGTACATACAATAAATAGCGGACATTCCCGAATTGTGTTTCTTTTTCGTTTCAGTATATACACCTGTCTGCATAATTCCAATATTGTTTTTGTTGTGTCATTCAATACAAAAGTCTATGCAAACGTCTTTTGAATATTCTATATTTTACGTGATGTGTTTGATAAATAGAGCTTATTTGAAAGCGCATATAGAGACTAACAACTGAATACATGTTTATCATAGCCATACATTACTCGTCATGAAATATATCGTAAGCTCAACCGTTTTGTTATTCTTATGCTACTTTGCCAAATTGGCAATGATCAGTTATTTAAATGGATATGCAGTAATACATTATTTTGTACCGCGGCGGTGTGTGGCGTAATGGTAGCAATATAAATTGTTATGTACTACGCGTGATATTATTGTTTATTTAAACTTTAATATTTATAGCAAACTTCATAGTTTACTTCATAATCATGACGTAATGGTTACTTTTTTCAAATCTGTGGTTTGTACTGACTGACACCTGTTCAGCGTTTGTGTTTACAGTTATTCTGCAGATGAATATAGAACATGTTGTTTCATTTGTTTTAAAGATCATACATATACAAATGTTATAAATTTAGCATTTCACAGATTAACATTGTATTTTGTATTTACTTTAGAGCAGCCTTGACAGGTTTTCTTTTAATATTCTGTTAATGAGTGGTAATAAATATAAAGTGTAATAAAGTGTAATACCGACTTAAGCCATATTCTACGTTAATGCCACAAAGAATGTTCTCATTGATCCCAAGAGGTAATTAAGTAATACATGTACCATTGCCGATTCGGGGCAACTTTTATCATCCACCACAAAGCTCTTTAAGAAACACTAGTGTAAATATGTTATACGAACTAATTTATACCAACAATAGTTTAGTTATATACACACAGGATATATAGATGCTTTCTTCTACAACACGTCCTCATCATCTCTATCAGTACGAAAATAAACAGTTGTAACACATGGGTTTAAATACTAACAAGATGACCCTGAATCGATCACATGAGGATCTTTGCACTGATGACAAAAATGTCCCCTCGCAAATGCTGATTGAAGCTGTTTTTTAGTCTTTCCTTATGTAATTCTATGTAAAAACATGCAAAATCTCTACATACAAAATCTGTACCCAGGGCTATCAGCCATCTTTGACCCCAGTCAAACTTTATAGACCAGGAGTTAGCGATCATTAGTAATAAAGAAAAAGAGAACAAGAAGGATGCTTTACAAGCTAAAATGGCTCTTATATCATTAAATTCCTTTCAATACCGTTTTACAAGTGCAAAACACAACAACACCCTCAACCGAAATTTAAACCCATAACTCTATGCTAACAATTTAAAAGAAGATTTTTTTAAGTTTTCCTTATACATGTAGTCTATGTAAAACATGCAAAATGTTTATTCTTAAACTTTAAAAAAAAATAACAACAAAAAAAACGCATCCAAAAAGGAAACGATAATAAAAATGAAGAATAAAAAAATAACCTCCAGTGGAATTTGAACCGACGGTCTTAGCTTCCCAGTGTACAAGAACAATTTTAAAGATGTTTCTATGGCGGACATCTTGAATGTCGTGTTTCCTAATTTTAACAAATTTGAAAAACATTCACCTAAGGATAATTCGTGGTCGGACAAAATTGACCAAGTTGTTTCTGAGAAGAGGGTTTTTTAAAAACAATTCCTATGTAAGTCTTTGTAAAACATGTGACCTCAGGATCTCCATTTGAACAGGCTTGGTAGAGGGCCATAAGTTGATAGTAAATGCAAAATATCAAACCTCTGGCTATTGTCGTTTCAGAGAAGAAGATCGTTTTAAGTATTTCTCTATAGAAGTCTATATAAAACATTTGACCCCTTGGTGGAGCCAAATGGGGGCCAAATGTGACCCAATGATCACCATTTGAACACACTTGGTAGAGAATCATAAGCTTCTAGCAAAGGCAAAATACTGAACCTCTGGCTCTTGCAGTTTCAGAGAAGAATATTTTTTCTATGTTTTAACCTATACAAGAGAAGAAGATTGTTTTAAGAATTTCTTCATAGAAGTCTATATCAAATATTTGACTCCTGGGGCGGGACCAAATGTGACCGTAGGGTCACCATTTGAACAAAGGACCATAAGCTCATAGTAAATACAAAATATTAAACCTCTGGCTCTTGTAGTTTCAGAGAAGAATATTTTTAAAAAACAGTCCTATATGTCTATAAAACTGTGGCCCCCGGGGTGGTCCAAACTGACCTTAGAGGGGTCAACATTTAAACAAACTTAGTAGAGGACAGAAACTGATGCAACGTGTAATATATGAGAGCTGTGTGCATTGTGGTTTCAGAGAAGAAGATTTTTTAAAAAAAATCCTATGTAGGTCTATGAAAAACATTTAAATCTCCATATACAAATATTGGACCAAAATCTCTCCAGATCTGTCCACTGGCTCTTGTGAAGTAGACGTTTAAAGGTTTCAACCATATATGGTAATGGCGGCCAGGAGAAGTCGTTTGAAGCAAAGGTTAAAGACGACGGACAGACGACGGACGGACGACGGACGATTAGTGATTCTAATAGATCATCTTGAGCCTTCGGCTCAGGTGGCAGATTGAAATTTAGTGGAACAGTTTTCTTTTTATAAGTATTCATAGTAAGCTATATTAAATGACAAGGTAAATAACAGCGTAAATGCTAGTCATAAAGCCTACCAATAAACATGTGAGACAAGTTAGGTTTCAGTATTCAATGCTTAAAAAATACAGCATTGGGTTTAGCAGTTGTATTCCAAATGACTTGCAAATAACCCAACAGAATAAACATATGGAGTTTATAGAGCGTTTTCATTGACCGTCAGTATAATACAAACTCGCTGATTGAAAAGGGGATCGGTGTAAGGATAAAACTAGTATAACAGAAAACTAAAAATGATCGAGATCAAATAACACTATGAATCAAAGATGCCAAATGTCGTTATACCATTCTGCTTTTTCTTCGATTCTATTACAAGCATCTGCGAACTTTCAGATAAGGCAACTGTGCAATCAGCCCATAAAGAAATATAAAAAGATCGGGCAGGGAAAGTAGCCTTCAAGCAGGACAGTCAACCACAAAACACAGAAACAAACATGCAAACAGACAAACAAGAAGGCAAAAGGAATATTAAAAGCAAACGACATCACAAACACAAAAGGGTTGACAATAGGGCTACCGCCTTGAAACGGTCAGTGACAAAGTAGGCCACTGGGGGTTTAAACCGGTTCTAGGGTCACCAAACCTCACACTTACGCTACTTCATCCCATTAAAACAGGACAGTGTAAATAAAGAAATCCCCGCCATGATCTAATCTCTAACCAACAAGACAGCATCAATAGGCATTATAAGTAAAACACAAACATGCTCGTGTAAATATAATGCAAAAAACCAATAGCCTAGAAAGCCATAATGAAGGTACTCAATGACTTGACAGAAGCCAGAGCAACAAGAGAATAAACCATTAAGTGCACGACAAGAAGGGTCATAGACAAACATCAAACGCCACCGTCTCAATGGACTTTAGGTAGGCGTCATCATAGGGTCCACAGCCTGTCCGGTCATCGTACAATTAAAGAGGAAAGCATAGTGGCGAACTGTAAAACGGTCCACCACCAAGCATGCAGTACGTTGCAAAACCTCTTTTGATAAACTTTTTAACAAGTTTCACAAAGATAGTATGAAAGTGATCATGACCAAGAATCTTACGAAGTTTGTAAATTGCATCACCATAGAAGTCAGGTTGTGATAGTCCTTGTCGCAGAACAGTCCTTAAATTACTTTTATATTTGGAAAGAAGATCAGGGTTAAGATAATAGAATTGTGCAAAGGTTTTACGGAGTTTATAGTAACGGTAAACCTGATTGAGTAGCTTTTAGTTATACAAAGATAACGAATATTAAAGTCCTCAACTCGAGTACAAACTCTTGAAAAACGAATAAGTTGAGACACATACACCCCATAAGAAGTTGCTCGGAGAACATCCCCATCCAAGTGGGGATAATTAATAATGTCAAAATTAAAATCATCTCTCTTGTCATAGATTTTGCTAATTATTTCACCATTTTCAATCGAGATATCTAAATCAAGAAAAGCAGCGTTATTATCAGATATATTAGCTTTATTTAGCTGAAGTTCTTTAGGATAAATATTATCCACCATAGTTGGAAAGAAAGGGTTTAGTTATCGGTGGTACATTTTCAATTTCATTTGTTATCTTACTTAATTTTTTATTCGGTGGTTCCACTACTCCGGCCGATAAAAGGCTCTGAGTATTGTTTAACCACTCATAGGATATGTTGTCTGCTTTTTAAATTGAATGTTGTTTTAACGGCTCATCAACACAGTATAGGTTATTTAGAGCCGCCCCAGAGAGAGAGGAAGGATACATAGGAATCCGGGAACCTGCCCTACTCTTATTATCGAATAGATTCCTATGGTTCTTTAACGTGCTCGGAGGATAGACCGATACACGGGACCGCCCGGCTTACGTCCCCATCCGACGGACGGGGTCTGCTTTTTGATACGCAGGCTTCATAACCGCTGCTCCTAACTAAATTCTATTTTGTTTATTTCGCTCTTCGGGGTATTTACTTTTATTAGATACTGGGACCATACGCCGTACGACATGAAGAAGCAATACACCCCATGTCCACCGCCATATGCATGCTATCTTCGAGATGTTAAAATTGTGTACTATTGATTTTATGAATATTGAGTTCTGCTCAACACGGGGCTAGAGGGCGTGAGCGGTAGCTAGCCTCTTTCACTACCGCTCATGAACAGTCTCAATCAAACCGAGACTGCAATATTTCGTATGTGTCGTGCTCGGCCGTTTCCAAAGGTCCATTATCAAACTCTTTTTGTCAATGTTCAGTATGTCATCCAGATACCGAGAAGTGTCATTAAAAGCTTCAAGAACATCTGCCTGGGTATCTGGTGAAAGACTCAACATGAAATCTCTTTCATAGCAAAATAAAAACAAATCTGCGACAATTGGTGCACAGTTCGTACCCATAGGGATATCAGCAACTGGTCTTTAAACGGTGGTAACATACCGTTAGTAAAAAACGCTTTATTATTATTACATGCCAAACATGTAGTATTTTCTCTAGCGAATGTTTTTTTAATAAGAAAAATTAACTTGTCTTTAATAAGGTGATGTGGTAATGTTGTATATAGTGTAGAGGTCATAAGTGCTTATGGATGAAACTTGACCTTTATAATAACATAATTTATTATAACATAGTATTGTACTAAATAATGTCACGCTATGGCTTCCAACTGATGCATACTACTGTACTGGTATATAAAACTGATAACTTGCGACTCCACGCGGTTCATATTAGTTACATTACTGTTCATATTAGTTCCATATTAACTGATATGTTCACATAACGAAAGTAGATTTAAAAGTGTCTTCAGATCGGGGTTTATGAAATGGTTACACGTTTTTCCCAAAACAATTTTAATTATAAGAAAATATTTGTAAACCAACAGTTCTCTATTAAATCTGAAACAGCATGTGCATCTAAGAAGTATCAAAGTAAAGTACAACTTGACGTTCTTAGTTTTACAGAACTAAATAATCCAAGTTGTAATTGCCGAACTGAGTCTAGCGGACCGTAATGCAAGCTATGGGTCTTGCTAATTGACTGCCCGGTCTTGCGAGCGAGTTTATCTTACACTGATCCACTCGTGGCACCAGCCGTGGGATCCTGTCTTAGTTCCACAAGGTTCTTGCTTTATTGCCTACATATGTGGACGGCATTTAATCTTCCAGGACACAAACTATGCAGTTTAGCTTTGATCAGACCCACAAAAGAGTCGTAAATCAGAACCGTCAGGTTACAACTGGCACTGCAGCTGGTAACACCCGTCATTGAATACGGTTGCTGGAAACGCTACTGCAGTATGATGAAATACTAACCACTGTTTAGGTGGCTGTTGTTATTAAAAATACTAGGTATTATTTATATCATATCATGTATGTAAATGACCGACTTAGTTGTATGCACGTGTCGCAGAACTGCCATAAACCATATACGTGTGTTTACTTAACATGTAACAGGTTGGCGACTGAAACCTCAGACATTTCATGTCAGTCATCCATAGTCGCCACAATGGTTCAGTACGTCGACGATTGGCCGCATATAAATTCGGCTCAGCTGTCTTGCTGAATGTTATTGGGTCACCATCGTTTGCTCAATTAGCCCACATAGGTGTGGAGTTGCTATCTATTTGCTTAGAATACTCATTAAATGCAAGATCTCCTAAAAGTAGTAAATGCATTAATCAATTAAATATCACATGATGTGATCCAAATATTAACGGATCAAGAAAGGTATCGGGACAATTTTAATTGCCCTCGACCTTATTTTACAACTGCTCAAATCTGAAATGTACATACATACCGAGATACGAAGTGACGTAAAACGACATACCCTTGTTAAGTTTATAAACACACTGTTTCTTTTGGTATCAAGTCGTTTCGGCACCAAACAATTTCGGCACCTGGACGTTTCGGCCCCTAGACGTTTCGGCACCAAACCATTTCGGCACCTATTTTAGTTTTTACCCTAGACGTTTCGGCACCCGTTTTAATACGATTGATTTAAGTATTTGTCATGATGATATCATTTAAAAATAATATATATATCTAAATAAATAACTTATTACTATGTTAGTTCAGCTTTAGGCAAGATGAATCAAGGATGATTAATTGAAGAATAGTTCAATTTCCGACGCAAGATGTTGACTGAAAGATGTTTAAATAAAGGATGAATAAATGAAGAATTAAGAAATAATTTAAAAATAAATATATATAAATATAGATAAATACCTTATTATTATGTTATTTCTGGTATTAACTTGCATGATATGTATGCATTTTTCTTTTAGAATACATGGAGGTATTGTGACCGAGGTTCATTTTTATTAGTCTCCTGATTTTGTATTGACATGCCAGTCAGGTATGGATATATTATATATATAGTTCAAATTATCTCCTTTAATATATATATATATATATTGTCTCACACTTGTCTTTTTAAACGCCTATCTTCCGTGATCCAGTGATCCAGAAAGGGTCTTGTAATATGTATACTCTTCTTTATCATGTGTGTATATCTTCCCTGCATTGGCACAAATATAAAATCTGTGTGTATGTCAAATTGTGTGGGCTGTCCCAGAACTTAATAAACGTTTCTTCTATATTCTTCATGTTGTATCATAGTAAGCTAAATTTTTAACTTACTTTCAAATAAAATGTGTAGAAAACTTGATATATTGTTTTATAAAACGTTGTTTTTTTCTTAACATTTATGTCATTTCAACAGCTGATGAAGTGTATCAGTGAGCAGCGAAGAATATGATATGAAAATGCAAAACATGCACATTTTGCTTTTGTTTCTGCACACTGTTATATACAGCGAACATATTTCCAATTTCAAAACCATTAACATAATGTTTTGTCAGTTTTGTCATCTGATTGAAATGTTTCAACGGTCTGCCTACTACAACACACCAAAAACATACGTTATTGGCGGAACATGATGCTCCTGCAAAAATGTTTATTTTTATACTCCGACCGATGCAACTCCAAGGCAATTGCCTCAGTGTAAACTGCCACAGGGTAGCTACGGGCCTGATAAACTATTAGGGAACATACTTTAAATACGTTTGTCCAGAGAGTACTTGTATGTTTGCAAATTATTTAAAAAATTGTTGAGTGCGTTGTACATGGCTTATCTTACTTTTTGAAGACCAATTATTCGTATGTCGTGGGTTATCATGTTATATACTGACACCTCTACACAATTAACGTAAAAAGCAGAAACTGAAATCAAGCTATAAATAAATATTATCATCTTCAGGAGCCGATCTAGAATCTGAGATTTGGTAGCATAACTTTTAAAGAAACAAATGAAAGCAAGAACACACTAAAGTAACCCAATGGCGTCCATGAGGCTCGAACCTATGATCTCCGGATTATTTAGAGTCGAACGTACTATACGTTAACTCAGTATACTAGTCGGACTAGACTAGCACATGCCTAACATACACAAATCTACAATTTAAATTCCACCACATCGCATATACCTCAAGAAAACCTTTCTTCCGTACTTTACCCAGTCAGGATTATTGAAATGTCAATATTATAGCTTTTAGTTCGTGAAACTGGTTTGTATTAATTCAATAGTCGTGTGATATATAATGGGAATTGTAGCATGGTCGGTGACATTTCCTTTGATGAATGCAGAGCATTAAATCGTTTCATTTAGAGTAACTAAAAGGGCGTGGCTATAACGTACTACAATTACCAGATATTGGAATTTACAGTAGGGTCACTATTACGTAACAGTGTTAGTAAGTACACCATGCTACTTGTCAATCAAGTCAGGTCAGGTAATCACAAGTGGACACACTATACTGCAAAGCAAGGATGCAATACCTATGTGTTGTATTAGTGTATTTATATTATAAATAGGAATTGGTAGCTTTAAAGGTAAAATACATACATTACATAATCTGTCAATATTAAATCATCATGCCATACAGTTGTCTAATATATATGTTTAATGTATAGCACTGAGTTCACACTTGAATTTAGATATTTGAAAATGTTTTATACACTCGTATGCACTGTTGTCCTTTTCTTTGTATTACCGATGGAAAGCAGCACAACTGTTCTACGCCATTTTCCGATCTAAATGACGTTGTCACATGTTGTTTACTTATTCAGTACCATTCAGAATATAGTTTGTGAATGGCGGTTCTCATGCCAGCAAAAATCTGTTTCAACAATTATCAAATTCTCTCATCTAGGTGAAAGTAAACCGAGGACCCGACCATGAGCATGAAGCGTGTAGTATGTATTATTTAAAGTTTTACCATTGCATCACCAAGAGTCACGATTATACGGATTCATGATCAATACTGCGTTATCATACTACTATATTACATACAAACAATAGCACACATAACAGTTTGTGATTACTTAAACCATCGTAAAGGTTGACCGTACTATCACATAGAAGGAAGTGAAAATATTCGAGGAAAACGCAGCTCATTTGATACTTACAAACCTAACCAGGATAACGTGTCTTGTCGGGATGCAACGAAATGTTTCAAATGAATATTTCACAAAATATGTTCAACTTCCCTGTCCGATCTTTTTATATTTCTTCTTAGCAGAAGTCAGTAAAGGTATATATCCTCGACCTCTTAGTTTACGACCACTTAACGACAGTTGGCTACATATATCAGTAATGCATTACATATTTGACAGTTGGCTACATATATCAGTAATGCATTACATATTTGACATAATATGATGTTAGCTAATCTAAAGTATTCAAACTTTAACAAAAACTACCGCAGCTTTGATTAAATTTTGTTCATTTGCCATCCGATAACATTTGTAAATGGATGACCTCAACTTGTTTGTTTCCAGTGAACGGCATGTGTTTACTATAGCTTTTATCCCGAGATGCAGTATTTTCTTACGGGCAATTTTATGCAAATGTGTTGACCTAAATTCACACAAGCCGACAGCATAGAAAAAAATGCAAAAATATCAACTATTTTTTTAATTAAACAAGAAGAAACAAAGCCGTACTTATTTTCTATGAAACAATATGAGTAAATGTCTTCCCTCATCACCCTAAAATCGATTTTTTTAATACTGTGGAGCTTTAAAAATATTGTCTTCTGCTGTTTTCAAAACATGTCCGTCTGTTTGTCAGGAATTTAGGTCACATGTCACGTAGGAAATATACTAACATAACAATTACCAGAAGTTTTTAACACAAACATCGATATTGCTGCATGTTTTATTCAGGTACCCCGCCCTTGATATTACCTGTTTACTACTCATTTTATGAGTAAAAAACACTTGTTATCTAATGAAATGCAAAGGATTAAATCATCACTACATCATAAAATATTTTATTTTGTTTAAGTTTGCTTTAAAATGGGATGCATTTAATGGCGAAAACACTGGTAAAGCTATCTAGGAAAATTATCCGTAGCCTTAAAAAAAACTATTATTTGCAAGTGTTTTCTGTTGTTGTTCTAAAGAACTATTCATTTAGCAGACGATCATAATAATTGATGACAAAATTTGCATAATAAACGTGCGCAGACGTAATTTCCGCCGTCGGTCGAAATCACATGGTGGTCGAAAACAGATAGAAAGACGATACTTATATTTTAAACTATATATTACAACAGGCTTTATAATAGGTTATGAACAAATATATTATAGTTACTCGTTATACTGACCCTTTATAGCAAACTGTTAACGCACTATTTATGATATTTTGAGAAGTGATATTCTTAGTTTCAGAAAAAATGTTTTATTTCTATTTTGAAAACGTTTAATAGTTACCAACAGAACGATTCGAAAAAAAAGAAAAACAGGAAATGTGATTATAACAATAGTATGTGCATAGAATGCAATGTTCCGTATATAATAATGGAATTCTACATTAAGAAAATACTGTTCCTAATTCGTCTTCATTACTAGGGGACTGGCGTTGCCCAGTGGATAGCATCGGAAGGACCCGGGTTTAAGTTTCAGCGGCGCTACCGAGTTTCATCTGTGTGTTCTTGGGCAAGACACTTTATATTAGACTCGTATGACGGTCGTTGCACATGATGAAATTCATTTAAATTTGACTTGATTTATAGACATTCTTTGTCATTATGTTTTGAATGTTACGGTTATTAAGGTTATTATGTAACAAATTGGAGTTACACAATATATATTGAAGCTGTTTTATAGACTTAAATTACCATGAATGTCTTAAGGCGGTAGCCCTTTTGTCAACCCTTTTGTGTTTGTGATGTCGTTTGCATTTTTTATTACTTTTGCCTTCTCGTTTGTCTGTTTGCGTGTTTGTTTTTGTGTTTTGTGGTTGACTGTCGTCCTTGAATGTTGCTTTCCCTGTCCGATATTTTTATCTTTCTTAAAAATGTAGGTATAAAATTCGAACAGGAAAAATAGATCTGAAGCAAAGTATGCGAAACCACAAACATAAACGGGTCGACAATGGGGGTACCACCTTGGAACGGTCAGTGAATCAAGGCCGCTAGAGGTTAACACATATTGTCAGCAGCTGTGCTGTCGTGAACAGTTTAGATCATGGCGGGGATTTCTTTATTTACACTGTCCTGTTTTAATGGGATGACAGTAGGGTAACTGTGAGGTTTGGTGCACCCTGGAACCGGTTTAAACCCCCAGTGGCCTACTTTGCCACTGACCTTTCCAAGGCGGTAGCCCTATTGTCAACCCTTTTGTTTTTGTTATGTCGTTTGCATTTATTATTACTTTTGCCTTCTTGTTTGTCTGTTTGCGAGTTTGTTTCTGTGTTTTGTGGTTGACTGTCCTCCTTGAATGCTACTTTCCCTGTCCGATCTTTTTATAGTTCTTTAGAATAACGTTACATTATAATGTTAATGTTCAGCAAACCGAATTGTAATGCCCCCGTGCATATTGAAACAATCGGGTATGAAACAAGTTAGCACCTCGGTTCTGACAGAACCGAAAACCCCAATTAAATTCAATGTTCATAAATAGCCAGAGGCTTGAAATTAAAACAAAAAAAATCGAGTTCAGAACTACAACAGCCCTTGTATTAATGGAGGATATGCTCATTCAGCTGACGAAGGCAGATGATCCTTATATGGGTTTTGTATCTGTCTACGGTTAACAGACTGTGACTCATGTAAGTGGCGATAAGCATGATTTACAACTTGAATTCCTAGAGAACTCGTCTAAACAACTTGAATGATATAAACACATATTTTGGAACGTTCAGAGGATACTGTTTCGCCTGTGGATTTGACGTTTTCGTACATCAGTCTACTAAGTGTAGAATGCGGCAATGTTTCCGGGATCTTTATGTGTCTGGAATGTTTAAGGAGCAAAATGAGCTGAATGAAATTGCAAGTATTGGAATGGAATAAGTGAAACTCTTTAAAGGTATTTTCATGGATGAAGATCCATGAAATTTATTGAATCCATGAATATTTAGCGTTATATCGGTTTTATTTATAATGCCAAACAGAAGCGAAAAAGAAGCAATTCAGCTTGTCCACACTGTCACTTAAACTTATTTTTGATTTTTTATCAATTAGGATTTGAATGATTATATCAGAAAATTAAATTCTGATGAATTTTATCAATAAGATCTTGGTCAAGTTGTACAGTGAACACTATTGACGCATCCATTGCGTAGTTATTGCTTTTGATAAAAGCAGCAACACTTATTTCAGCTTGATAACTTTCAGATTTTCAATAAGTATACAAACAATTGTTTGCATTCCTATCAGTTCAAAGGCCCACAGTCATGTTTATTTACTTATCGGCAGCTTTTTTACGCTTGCGTAAAACCTTGCTTGTTTAATATGAAATAAACATGAATTAAAATATATCCTAGCGATATAAAAAAGAAAATACGTGATACTTGTAAACAGTAAATATAGATATAAAAATCGTACAGGAAAAGTAGCACTCAAGGACGACAGTCAACCACAAACACACAAAGAAACAAAGAACAACTTTAAAAGATGAATAAAATCAAATAAAAAAAGAAAGATATAAAAATCGGACAGGCAAAGTAGCATTCAATGACGACAGTCAATCACGAAACACAAAAACAAACACGCAAGTCATATTCCACAAATTAAGTGTATTACATATAAGTATTGTACGTACATGCTTTCTGAATCTGCAAAGCAAGTAGAGCAACAGCAGTTCCCGTACACTATTTTCACGTTTGTTTTGTTTACTTATTTATATCCTTCTGTGTATAATCTAATCTCCTATTATGACATATAGTATGATCAGAATCTACATTACTATGAAATAACAAAGAGGTTTGCAAATCGCGACAGGAAATGCACTTGAACATAGATGAATGAAAATTTCAGCGGTTTAATTGGCATAAAACATAATGACTAATATAGTCTCAAAAATAAAATGACACAGACATGTTTTTAAATTTGAATAATACATCTTTATTTCGTCTACCAGATCAAGGTTTAAGTGTTGCATACATACTTTATGTGCATTCGATATCCTGATATGCTAGCAAAATTGCATCTATCGGAATTGTTTAGAATTATATTTTCATAGATCAAATTCACTTTTTAGCTTTTTTGTCAACTTTTATCATCCGAATCACAATGAAAGAAAAATCTCATAAGAGGAATGCAGTTTACATTTTAATGTTCTGTCTGATACAATGTGCTTTTGTAAATTCATTCATGATGATGTCCAATACAGTACAACTAAAGCCTTCGATTGCTTACCCCATGACTTGATAGTATTAAAGCTTAAAGTCTTCGACTTATCCGAAATCGCATGCATGCTTATGGATAGCTACCTACCTAATAGAAAACAAAGAATCAAGATAGGCATGTTTAAGAGTACATGGATGAATATAATTAAGGGAGTTCCCCAAGGTTTAATCCTGGGCTCTCTGGTATTCAATATTTTCATAAATGACATATTTTATTCTATAAATATTCCACTCTGTATAATTATGCAGATGATAAAACGCTATTCTGCTGCCATAAAGACCCCACAATAATGAAGTTCACATTAGAGAGCGAAAGCAAAGTCCTTATAAACGGGTTCGCTATAAACCAGATGCAGGCAAACCCTGACAAATTCCCAATGAAATAAAATCATTTAAAATCGACGATAAAGAAATAAAATTTAAAGATGAAGTAAAACTACTTGGTGTTGAACTTGACTTTCTACTTAATTTCAAACAAATTTCCAGTAAATTTCCAGACAAAAGCAGCTAAACAACAAAATGTTTTACAAATACTTAGCAAATTCTTAACAATAAACACGAAGCTAATTATTTTCAAATCTTTTATAAGATCCAAGGTTAACTTCTGCTCATTGGTTTGGCATTTTGTAGTAAAAGCAACTCTGATAAACTTGAAAAACTCCAACTAAGGGCACTGAGAATAGTATTCAGTGATAACAATGCGACATATG
The DNA here is from genome assembly GCA_037043455.1 of Cyrtodaria siliqua. Taxonomy (NCBI): domain Eukaryota; kingdom Metazoa; phylum Mollusca; class Bivalvia; order Adapedonta; family Hiatellidae; genus Cyrtodaria; species Cyrtodaria siliqua. Next base: position 39,641 of record JAWPHD010014236.1, on the reverse strand, counting down.
AGGATTTGCTGGGGCGAGTTAACATGACCACTCTTCATCTGAGTAGATTAAAATGCATTGCCACAAAAACTTATAAATGCATACATAAACTCTCCCAAAAATATATTCAAAATATTGTTACTTAAATGTCAGCTATGAAAACATTCTTGAGACACCGCAAGTAAGGACAACCAAATACGGTAAAAATTCGTTTCGTTTTGAGGCGAGCCGAGTATAAAACGGCCTGCCAAACTATATCCGATCCGCTTAGAATTACAAAGAGAGAATGTGCTTTTATTATGATTGTAAATTGTTTTAAAGGGTGCTTTAAATGAGATTGTTTTTTTAGCTTTTGTAAATGTTCTAGTTTAATTCAGATGGCAGTAATATTTTAGATGTAAATGTTTATGTACTTATGCTCTATTGGTTGACTTTTTCTATGTATTATTCATGTGTGCTTACAATACTTATTTTAATGTGTGTATGCTTAAATGTGCTTAAAATGTGCTTAAATGTAAATGTAATAATATTATAAGAGCCCAGATTGTATGTTATAAATAACATGGGATATATATACTGTATGTTTTTAATAACATGTGATATATATACATAATTTTAACCCCATGCTCTTTCTGTTTTAGCTGCTATATTATATGTTTTTATGTTTACAAATGTTCTGTCGGAAAATAGCTCATAGAGCTAATGTTATATTTGTTTGTAAAAATCGACTTGAAATACATATTCTAGTATCTTGTAACTTGTATACATGTTAATGTATTATGTCACTGCTACTTATGCCTTTTTCCTCATCGAATAACATTACTTAGCTTTAATTAACATGTCGCCAGTTGTCGATCATTTATCCATTTTAACCAATGAAATCAATACTATACCTCCGACAAACCTCCGACAAACAATAGCACTTGCTACAGTATAATAAAGCACGTGCAACATCCTATTGTCATTATACTCCGACATCAACAATAAGGCGAAGATAGCTAAGTACTGGCGTCATGTTAATTCACTAAAGTATAAAAAGAGTATGACAATGGAACTTTAGAAACGGCCGAGCACGACACATACGAAATATTGCAGTCTCGGTTTGATTGAGACTGTTCATGAGCGGTAGTGAAATATAACACTTGCTGTTGACACGCCTTATAGATCAACATAAAGTAGTTCGATATTTTCATTCTGTTGACCTCTCACCACTTCGTCCCAGAACGCATAGAACACAGCTTTAACTCGAAGGCAACCGCGTATAAGTTGTGAATACATGTATCATTTAGGAAAATAAAATAATTTGTCGACACTTAAAACTAACTTTCAGATGGGTAGGTAGGTAGGAAAATGTATTGTTTCCTTCCATGTATGTCATATTCTTTTGCGAATGCTGTTTAAACTTTAACTGTATGTTTGGACTTAAAACTGCCTTTGCACGAGCATATTCGTGTTTTACTTATATTGCCTATTGATGCTGACTTGTTGGTTAGATATTAGATCATGGCGGGGATTTCTTTATTTACACTGTCCTGTTTTGATGGGATGACAGTAGGGTAAGTGTGAGGTTTGGTGCACCCTAGAACCGGTTTAAACTCCCAGTGGCCTACTTTGCCACTGACCGTTCCAAGGCGGTAGTCGTATTGTCAACTCTTTTTTGTTTGTGATGTCGTATACTTTTATTATTACGTTTGCCTTCTTGTTTGTCTATTTGCATGTTTGTTTCTGTGTTTTGTGGTTGACTGTCCTCCTTGAATTCTACTTTCCCTGTCCGATCTTTTTATATTTCTTTGTACTTGAAACTACTAACGTTGTACATTAAATTCCTATCTAAAACAATTGGTAAACCAAATTAATAACGATAAAGATGAACAGTTTTTCACTGTCAAAGGGCTATTTTAATTTGACCAGCATTACTTGGTCGCGTCTTAATTCCATTGAGTGATTTGAAAGCTTATATTTGTAGGATTTTATAACGGATATTTCAACAATAAAACATTTTTTTAAAAAAAAACTACTGAAAAAATACGATATCCTGTTTAAAATTACCTGAAGAAGGGATTGGATCGGGTATGAAAGTTAATACTCGGACCACGCAATGGGTAGGTCATTGAGAAGGCAGTGTTAAACCTAGATATTCTTGAACAATTACGGGAATCTACTGTTTTCAACATTTATCCAGGAAAAAATGCTATAATTTATTTTTCATTCCGACTGGATAAGACTGAAAAAAAAAAGAAAACATCTAATTTTAATGAAAAACAATTGTTTGGAGGCGGGCCGATGTTTTGGACCGGACAAACAAACATAGTTTTAATTATGGCCTTATGGAATCATATTGTGTTTCAAATTATCGGATCACTGTGCGAATTGACGATGTATATAAGGCGCCATTCTCATGTAGGCAACAGCTGGTTGAAGTTTAACGTAGTGATTTTAGTGACTTTAATATTTTAATTCCAGTAAGTATTGACCATTTTCTTACCCCATAGTATAATATAAAAGTGTATGAGTAGTCCGGACATAACCTTTAAACTTAAACTCATATGGATTGTTTTGTATTTCTAACAAAGTAAGCTGTAGGTTTAGTGTACATTTCGTTGTGAATCCAATTGCAAATGTGCCATCTTGGAGAAATTTCGCGTAGAAACGAGAAATGAAACGAAATATAGGTGGAATATCAACACCTTAGTTTGAAGATTTCTTTATTCACAATGTGTACAGTTTCGATACACATAGGCATTAACTAAATTTAACAACATTGAATAAAAAAGCTAAACACCTATAATCTTTTTTTATTATTTTTTTCGAACTCTAGTTCTTTTTCAAGAAACACAATAAAAGAAAATACAGGTATTAAGTAAAATTCAACTTTAAAATGGCTGAAATGTGATAAAGAAAAACAAGTTCGTTTGAAAGTGACGTCATGCGTAAATGCACGCAAATATTTGTCTTTGAAGTTTGAACTTTATTTAAATGTTTAGTAACGTCATATAATTATCGTGCCGTATATGCCGTTGTTATTCTAATTTTTGCACATTTTAATCGTCCGTGACTGCCCTCCCTTGACATAAGAAGCCACAGTGTGTCTAAATGCAAAGCATGACACACTTAATATAATACTCTACAAGTATAACATAGCACTAACAAATAATTAGTCTTTATAACAGGAAAAATACAAAAAGTATAATGCTTTACAAGTATAAAAGTATTAAAAAAGCAACGTTAAAATGAATCCGATAAACCTAAACAATAATAGTCAACATTTGTTATACATAACTGTATACTGTCTTAAACTAAATTCATTTCAAATATATATATATATATTAATTAGCGTTTTCATTAACTTTAGACGTAATTTTGGCCAACAAATGCATGCATTATTCATTAATTTACAGGCACACGTAATAGTAAATTAAACACAATGGAATTATGAACATAACTTAACGCCTGTGTATATTGTAAAGTATTTTTCAATTTCATTATAAAAAGAATACAAAGTCATTCTCAATGAATGGTTAAATAATAAATGTTATACAAATGATATCATTTATTCGAATTTTAAGAAAATAAGTAGAAGAGAGCGATCGCAAAACTTATTTATTTCCAATTCGAATAGTCTATCACCGGCTTATAGTACAACCTGCTCATTCGTTGCTGGCTTCATTTTATCTTCACGCGAGAAGTAGCTGAGCCGGCCCACTGTCTAGCAGCAACCTCTTTTATTAATATCAGTCATAGCAAACCCCTTTAATTTTCTCGCACTTTCCAATCTATACACGCCATGGGCTATTAAGATGTCCAGTAATTTGAACCATTTCATGAAAATACTTGCAATATGTAAATAAGAGGGCCACAAAATAGATTTTTTTAATCTGATTGGGTGTAATTTTTGGTTGACCTCTACATTTCGTTGTAATTATCAACTATTTAACAACTTTCAAGTATTAACATGTCATTTATGCATTAAGTCAGCTACTTGCACCAGGTAAATCTCTTTCATTCTATATATTCATAGCATAGATATGATTGCTATAACGCCAAAACGGTACGATGATAACATTATTGATGTTGCGACGTCTGTCGTCATCATAACATCGCATCATCGCCATAGTATCATTTAACGTCTGCATTGTATCATCGTACCTTGATATCATCGCCGTCTTATGATGTTATGTATGATAAGATTATTCTTAATTGAAGTAAATTAATTTCCGATGCACTTTTATTAATGCTATCTGCATCCAATTTAACAGACTAAAAAAACACACTAGCTATCTTATTTCAGAACATCCTCGTTTATCATTGACCTACACAATATGTGTATTTTTTTGTTTAAATATTTATCCATCTATTTATCTATCTAGTAACTATCTATGCCGGTTGAACACACGTCGGCTAGTAAGGCCATAATAAATTAATTGCTAGTTTCTCATCCAAATTTATTTCAAAATAGGGGCGGGGGTGAAATTTCATTTTTTATTTCATACGACAAATGGAAAAAGGCCTCGACACGAGGCAAAAATAGTAAAATATACTACTGAGTACTTCCAAGACTGAAAACACATTTTAATAGTGTTTCATACTTTCAGCAATTTTTTTTTCTTCCTTTTTTTGAAGAAGAAGAAATACAGATTACGGGGCGGCATAAAAAAAACGGGGGCGGGCGTGGATGTGAATCTAGCAATTAATTTATTATGGCCTAATGTAGATTCTGATCATAATATCTACATTGTAATACCTCTGCCATAATATCTACATTGTAACACCTCTGCCTGGTGGAAAAATTAATATATTCACGTATACATACACGTACAAACAATTAGCGTATATGAATGGGATCACAATAAGGTGGTTTTACCACCCAAATGCTGTATAAAAAGACAGTGCCAATGAAAGGTGCCGGATCACAAGGACTCATTCAACGCAGTAAAATATCAAGGGAGGTAACTAATTCACATTAGCAACTGTTGAAACAGACAACCTTCAGACGAAATACGGCGAGGGCGCCTTGCTACACACAAATCAAACGTATGATGCTAAACAACAAGGTTTCGCACACGCTGATAAACTGCATTTCTCTTGATCCAAGGACGGGGTAGTAAAAACGCTGCGTTTAAAACGTCTCGCCTCTCACTGTTGCGGGTTCGAATTCAACTGGGAGCTTGACTTGTCAAGTGAGAAAGTGTCTAATCCTACAGATGGCGGGAAATATACAGTACATGTTTTACCCAGGAAAAATGGGGTACTACTACAAACAAAATTCGACCGTCATGTATGGCCTAACATGTGTTAAAATAACACAAAACACCATTCAAACAAACATCTATATAAACAAACAGAAGAACGAGACGGATAGAGGGAAAGAAAGAAAAGAAAGAAGGAAAGAAAGAAAGGAAGAAAGAAAGAAAGAAAAAAGAAAGAAAGAAAGAAACACATATAGAGATAATTGTGTAACGTTGCCTTTTAGTCGTCTTAGTTTAACCCAGTGTATACAAGAAAGCTGACAGCAATATTAACAACAAATCCAACAAGGAAAAAACACTCGGGACAAGTACGTGTCTCTTATAGCTATATTTCAATCTAATTAAAAATGATATTCTGTTAAATTATGCACTTAGTAGTACTTTGTCAGATATGTTGTCAAACGGTGATTAACTTGGATAATGAATGTCATATGAATATGATTACCAATGTCACTTAGTCACTTGTCTTGATTATGTGTATACACTTTGATTTATTAGTTTTGCCTATACAACGGAATCCTTGTGACTGAGACAGTTTTGATACTATCGTATTTTTTTTATGAACGGCATAGTGCATGTTAACAGAATACTACATACCATGTATATGTTATCGGACTAACGAAGAGAAAATTGTTTAAAATGTCACTAGATATTTTATACAGACACCGCACTGCATGCAACTAAATTTGCTCTCCATGACATGATGTTGCTTCCTCCAACATAGTTTTTCATTAACACATCAGTTTGAGAGTTTTGTGTTTCAAAAATCCAAGGCTTTTTTGTGTGGAATTTAACTCTATATTAGATAAGGAGGGGACCATTAATGACACCAGGCGCATCATTTGTTCAAACTTAAAGTGAATGTATCGGCATAGCCAAACACATTATATTATTAAGAGTTCTGAAAAACTTGGAAAAAGGTCAAAGAATTATCAAAATCAGATGATAAATGAAAAAGATATGACCATTTGAAGGTTGTTCTTAAACGGATATTGGCACTGCCATTGTTAGAACTGTGACGTCATAGTTCCAAATTACCATGTATGGAATATTGATAAATATCATTTAAAGCAAAGTAAATTACTGCAAATGAATACAAAACATTTACTGGTCATATAAAGCATTATGTATACATATTTTTTATATAGTTTATAAATATTCCATATATGATCAGTTAGAACTATGATGGCATAGCTCTCAAAATGGCGGCTTCCATATCCATTTCAACAAAACCTTCAAATGATCATCTTCTTTTATTTTAGTTTTTTTCTATAATGTACAAACAAATGAACCCCTGGAGCGTTACCAGTGTTTTACCCAGGGCTTTCTATATATCTCTATATAAATAATGTAAGATAAGTAACTTCATTTGTACACAATTTATAGCCTAGCTGTATCCATCGGTTTCTGAAACTGTTCTTGAGATTCAGAATTATTCGTGTTATGTTCAGTCACGGCACTCATCTTCAATGGCGGATAGTTGTACAGGCCTGAAGGCCTTTACCATGGTACATGGGTTAAAATTTTGAGCAGCACGATATGCCGTTATAATGTCTGTATAGTAGTTTTGAGAGCATTTTCTGAATTTTCATATAAACGTCTACTTTTCAAAGGTTAGCATATGGACATGTGTTCTTTATATGACGAAGCACAACTTCATGACAACACTTGTATTGCTCCTGTAGAAAAATAAAATAATAAAATCAGGGAAAGAAAAGCATTAGACATAGTGGGTCTTATTGTATTATTATATTATATTATTTTTATGTTTTAAGTATGTTATTTTACAGAAGATATTTTCCAAACTATTCAGCCAAATCCATCAATTCTTCATACAGACAATTGGAAACACATGCATGCTTTGCTAACAACAGAAATAATCATATTTTCTTATGAATGTTTGTCAAATACTAAACCATGATTAAACGTGATTTGTTTTCTTTAACATGTCCTAAGAATTGTCAAAACAAACCCAAAAGTTTAAACGTTAAATGTGTATGCGTACATAGTTTGGTAAGATCTGCTGACGTATCTGCCTCATATATCTAATAACTTGTGGAATGGCGACCTCTTGGTCAATCCTGATTATTTCTAGAACGTTCATCAGTACTACAAATAGTCCGCTTCTCTCGGCACCATTCCTGGAATTGGACTTACAATAATAATTTATATACACCAACTACAATGAGTAATATTCTAACTTCTCTGATAGTTTGATCCTCGTTATTTTAAGTGTGTTAATCTGTATACAAGGTCATATAAATATGTATGATAATTGGGGGAAACATATGTTCAATCATTGTTGAAATAAGCATACTGAAAAGTTAAATCAACAGTAATCGGCGCCATTGCTTGAGTTGAGATGTACTATGACATATCACTATTAATTATTGGTCAGCTACATATGTTAGGAATGGGGAATGTTTGTCACAATGCATACTTATAATCACGAACATATGGTATGGCGTGGATGGTTCCTCCAACCACTATGCGCAAAAAAAGTTCATTTGGACATACCTTTGTTTTATAAACGATGAATATTAGCCTTTCAATGCAAGCAGTAGTGGTTATTTTACTCACACGAGCGTAAGCTGGATCATAGATGTGGAAACGGCCGAAAACGACACATACGAAATATTGCAGTCTCGGTTTGATTGAGACTGTTCATGGGCGGTAGTGAAATATGCTAGCTACCGCTCACGCCCTCTAGCCCCGGGTTGAGCAGAACTCAATATTAATAAAATCAATAGTACAAAATTTTAACCATCCCGAAGATGGCATGCATATGGCGGTGGACATGGAGTTTATTGCTTCCCCATGTCGTACGGCGTATGGTCCCAGTATCTAATAAAATTAAATGCCCCGAAGAGCGAAATAAACATAATGGAATTTAGTTGGGAGCAACGGTTATGAAGCCTGCATATCACAAGTAACAGTCAAAAGACTACACTGCATATTTAAATCCTTTATTACTAGTCCTTATATTGATAACATCCAACTGTATCCGGGTGTATTTTGGCTTTACACACTACTGAAAGAAAACTACAGTGTTTCGTAATATTGACTTACAAACATTGAACTAAGACAGGTTTTCCTTCTGCTTGTCTTTGCTTTTCCTCAACTTCTTGTAGAAGATTTATCATAGCTTCGAGGTCTTGTGGAACTGTATCATCGCATGACCATTTTCTGAATGCAATCTGTGTTATGCACTTCTGGTCTTGTCCCTATTGTAATGAGGACAAAATGCTGACTTTACTACTGACAGTGTTTGCATAGCGGGATCAAATTTGAGTTTATTATTTTTCTTTGCGTTTTGTTTTCGAATCAATACAATTCGTGCAGACAGTAAATCTATTTCAGCAAGTCGCTGTTTTCATTCTATTTGATCCCGGTCTCACCTAGTGACCAACTTTGGCTGAATATTTGCGTTTTACCCAACCAACAAATTATACTTGACGAACAATATTTTTGTATATTCAGTTTATGCATACTTAATACCATACAACTGGTTTAAAAATAACACAAAATCACGGTCGTGATTTTTTTTTACCAAGACTTTTGAAAAAACAACTTCAAATAACATAGATATTTGGAATTATTGAAAAAATACTAAAAAAACAAAAACAACAACAAAAAACAATAACAAACTAACATCAATCCATGTAAATCACTGTTAAAGGTAAACTGATTGAATTGTTTTTATTAAAAGTGTAATCAATTGTTCAGCAATAGAGAACCTTTTATTTGAAAACAATGCCATAAGTTGCCAATATTAAACTTACTCTTTCAGATGGTAATGACAAATCCAAACGGCTCACGGACTACAAAGCAAGTCACCGGCATAGTCGAACATGTACTAGTATGGGTTGTAAACGTTTTAAATGCTTACTTTAAATTCCATATTAAAATGTCTAATCGTATAATCAGTTTTGTTTTCCTCTTTCATCAGTTCCAATTCAAAGGGCCCAATAGTTAAACTACCCTTCTCTGGCAAATATTGTCCAACCTAAATATATAAGTTTTAATATTTTTTTTAAACAATATTTTAGTATTTAAAACGGATATACTTTTTTAAGACAAACTCAGAATGATATTACTCATTTTAAACATTACAATTTATAGTATTTAAGTAAAATGTTTCTATTCTTCTAATACGTAAATGACAATGTGATCACATGTTACTACACCTGATGCCTCATTGTTTTGAGTATGGTATAAGAAAACATTATGTGAGATTTATTTGCTATCCTAAAACTCAAACTATAAAAGGGATATACTTATGATTCATACACACCCTTTCCGTCCCACTGTCGTCAAAGGTGACGATAACCTGGATTTGCTTTTCATTTATGAGTCTACAGCAGTCAACAGCCGTGTGTTCCACTGGCGCTTGGGTCAGTAGGTATCCACGTAAGTCTCTGCTACTCTATAATTCAGTTTTTAAAGAATAAACTAATTTTGCTGCACCACAAGAACACCCTAGGGTATGATATGGGTTTAATATTATATTACTTATAAGCCCCCAAAGTGAACAGTGTGTGGCTTCTACTTTAATGTTGACATTAGTTACTAACGATATAAATAGCGCAAGGGAAATAACTACTTCAGTGTGTTTTATTAATCATAGTATTAAACGTACTGACGAGGTTCAACATCAAATATAAACGTACTGACGAGGGTTCAAAATCAAATATAAACGTACTGATGAGGTTTCAACATCAAATATAAACGTACTGACGAGGATTCAACATCAAACATAAACGTACTGATGAGGGTTCAACATCAAATATAAACGTACTGACGAGGGTTCAACATCAAATATAAATGTACTGACGAGGATTCAAATCAAATATAAACGTAATGATGAGGGTTCAACATCAAATATAAACGTACTGGCGAGGGTTCAACATCAAATATAAACGTCCTGCCAGGGTTCAACATCAAATATAAACGTACTGACGAGGGTTCAACCATCAAATATAAATGTACTGGCGAGGGTTCAACACATTCGAGGGTTCAACATCAAATATAAACGTACTGACGAGGGTTCAACATCAAATATATATGTCCCTTCTCATAGTATTAAACATACTGATGAGGGTTCAACATCAAATATAAATGTCCATTCTCATAGTATTCAACGTACTGATGAGGGTTCAACATCAAAAATAAATGTCCATTCTCATAGTATTAAACGTACTGACGAGGGTTCAACATCAAATATAAATGTCCATTCTCATAGTACTAAACGTACTGACGAGGGTTCAACATCACATATAAATGTCCATGCTCATAGTATTAAACGTACTGACGAGGGTTCAACATCAAATATAAATGCCCATTGTCATTATTCTCATAAATGTTGATTAAATATATTGTTCCATGTTATCTGTCTTGTTTAATCGCATTTTATTACCTTCTTCTTATATTTTGTTTGTTGTCCTAAGGATCTACTGGTATTATAATGCCATTGTAAAAACAAAAAATAACAATGGTATGATAATGCTGTCAATACACACTTCTTTATGTACACAGGTAATAAAAAGGAAAATATATGGGGAAGAAGTGCGAAGTAAGTGCCAAGTAAGGAGTTGAAATAATTACTTATCAACTAACCAGTTGAAATGGACTGTTTGCCCATGTGTATTTACCTATACGTATCTTAGTAGTTGAATTAGAGAAAGAGACATATGTTGACATTGAAGTGAAACAAATATTTAAATTGTCAATTCTATACAATATTACGCAAAGCCAAGTTACTCTGGTATGGTCTAACCTTTATTGGACTTACCGGTACGTATACGGCGTTTATGTAGTCGTTACATCCGGGTACATAATACGACAGGAACGGTCGGTAGTCATTGGCTTATGAACAGAAGAAATATAAATACGGTTTTATGAACATATATCATGTTAGGTATTAAATAGCACACTGTATACTCGAACGCATGTTGTATTGATGGGAGCAGACATGAATAATACATGGACTCAGATTGGATTGAGTCGTTCACATGAGTAGAAAGGACGCGATATAAGTTGCAAAATAGACCCCTGGAGTATGTATCTGGGTAGATATAATTTGTGAATATTAATTATGCATGCTGCTTAAAACCTAGTTAATGAAAAAACATCAAGGCTTTTTTATCACCATGTAGAATATACAAACAATCATGCAGTGTTACCCAGGGACTTTATGTTAATAAATATGTTGATTTGTCTAGTATGTCAAAAAAGAGAAACAGAAATGCCTTTGGCTTATCCGTTTTGGGAAACTTCCGCCGAGTTTTTCGGAACGTATGTGTTCAATAGCAACAATAAAATCGGACGGAATTTATGACCTTATTTAGTGTACATTGTGCATATTGAATATGAAACTGAAGCCCATTATGAATGTAATCGTCTTTGAATTTACATCCATAATTCCGCCAGATCGCCTCTTAGGTTACCGTACTCTAAACTTCAATAAACCTTTGCAAAACTGTATTATCGTAATCCTGATCTCGTTTGAAAATCAGTTAAGAACTATTTTACAACTTCTATTGTGACGTTATTTAAAATTTACATACAGGTTATGTCCCTATTGCAACGCACTGCTTTTTAGTGATTGACCCACTACACCACTACACAACGCACTGCTGTTTAGTGATTGACCCACTACACCAATACACAACGCACTGCTGTTAAGTGATTGACCCACTACACCACTACACAGAGCACTGCTGTTTAGTGATTGGCCCACTTCACCACTACACAACGCACTGCTGTTCAGTGATTGACCCACTACACCACTACACAACGCACTGCTGTTTGTGATTGACCCACTACACCACTACACAACGCACTGCTGTTTAGTGATTGACCCACTACACCACTACACAACGAACTTCTGTTTAGTGATTGACCCACTACACCACTACACAGCGCACTGCTGTTTAGTGATTGACCCACTACACCACTACACAACGCACTGCTGTTTAGTGATTGACCCTTTGTGCGTTTCTTGGCTTTTTTTATATGTATAGCTATATGACCATCTATGTGTTTGTAAGAGGATATAGCCTGCAGGGATTTCTTTATTTACACTGTCCTGTTTAACTGGAATGACAATATGGTAGAGTGAGGTCTAGAGCACCGTAGAACCTGGCTTAACTCTCAAGCGACAGTTTTGCCACTGAGCGTTCCAAGACGGTAGACCTGATGTTAACATTTTACGTTTAGAGTGAGTGTCCCACATTTTGCTTCTATGGCTGTAACTGCTGTCCGTTTTGAATGTGTTTTGTAACTTCTACATTTCATGTTCTACTTTTATATCTACGTTTCATGTAGCGGATATTGACCATTTCATGCAATTGCATTGTATAAACTCTCCTACAATTAGTTTGGAACAATTAAGCAACCTGCGTCATATTCTGTCCATATAAATATAACGGACGACGGACACAAAGTGATATTCATAGCTCACTTGAGCTTTAATTAGGTGGGCTGGAATTTAAACATCTGTATGGTCATACATAGAAAAACAAACCATAAAACTGAGTCTAGCGTTTCTGATCCAAATATGTGGCTTTAGGAACTGTTTTACTGCTTTTGTGAACTGAAACATCACAACTGTTTAAATTAACATGCCTGGCCTAATATCAATATTATGTTCCCTGTCAGAACGGTAAATTGTATTTATTTGCTGAATAATACAGTATATATATCCCATAGCCGGTTTTCACACATGTATTATAACGTATCCACACTTCACTGTTTTCCCTTAACATCTTAGATCTTAGTTTAACGGAAGACTCACACGCCAGAATATTGTTGTATCTGTTCTTATTTCTGTTTTCCGGAAGTTTTGCTGAAGAAAACACATCTTTTGTACCACTATCGTGTTCTTGAATGTTAGACAGAACTTCATTCGAGAGACAGACACTATCGCTCTGCATCTGTTGTAGATGAGAACATATGTTTACTACTTCATTGTTATGTTCAATCGTATGTATAATTTATACTATAGGTTTTCACTAGTAGGACAACCTTTAATCATGGGTCGCCTGATTAAATATTCAACAATTGAAAATGTTCATTACTTCTTCCCTCTAGACCCAGGTTTATTATCTTGTTGCTCTGGCTTTTGCCAAGTCACTGAGTACCTTTTTTGTGGCTTTCTAGGCTATTGTTTTTTTGTATTTATATATACACGAGCGAGAATCTTTGTATTTTTTTTATATTGCCTACTAATGCTGCCTTGTTGGTTAGAGAATAGTTCATGGCGAGGATGTCTTTTAAACTATCCCGTTTTATTGGGATGACAGTAGGGTATGAGGTATTTGTGCACCCTAGAATCTGATTTAAACCCCCAGCGGACTTTTTTGCCAATGACCGTTCCAAGGCGGTAGCCCTATTGTCAAACTGTGTTTGTGGCGTCAGATGCCTTCATTCCTTATTAACATTGCCATTCATGTTAAATTTGTCTTTTGGCGTGTTTTTTGGGTTAACTGTGTTCTGTGAAAGCTGCATTTCCTGTTCGACTTTTGTACTTATTTTTCAAAAGTTAACTAATTCAATTTTTCAAAACTACGAATTATTTATTTTTCGAGGACTGTTAATGTATAAAATATATAATATATAAATATATATATATAAATTTGAACCTTTTTCGAGTATATGTTATCATTTAGTATGAGGTTGGCGTCTGGTAGCTAAACTTAATATTGTCAAAAAATATTCGAGATTATTTTTAGATGTAAAATTAAATCATGAATAATTGATATAATGGAAGTTAGGAAAGTTATATTTAAAAATATTAAACGTTTCTATTAGCGTTAAATTATTTACCTCAAATGCAGACCTCAGTCCTGTTATGCCGGTCTTCGTTTCGACTTGTAGTAGATTTCTATATTCGTGTTCATAGTCCTGTAACGTTACTGCTGGAGTGTACACAATCACGGCTTCATATACCACCTTGTGTAGATATGTGTATTGTTCCTGTGGAAGTGATATAAACTTCATCTAATTCGTCAATACAACTGTTGTTCTAAATGTGTATGTTGGTTGGCTGTGTGTTTTAAATTTGTATGTTGGTTGGCTGTGTGTTTTAAATTTGTATGTTGGTTGGCTGTGTGTTTTAAATTTGTATGTTGGTTGGCTGTGTGTTTTAAATTTGTATGTTGGTTGGCTGTGTGTTTTAAATTTGTATGTTGGTTGGCTGCTTGTTTAAATGTGTATGTTGGTTGGCTGTGTGTTTTAAATTAGTATGTTGGTTGGCCTGTCAAAGTGATATAAACTTTTTTTAAATAACTGTTGTTTTAAATGTGTATGTTGGTATTGTTCAAGTGGAAGTGATATAAACTTCAACTAATTCGTTAATATAACTGTTGTTTTAAATGTGTATGTTAGTATTGGTCCTGTGGAAGTAATATAAACTTCAACTAATTCGCTAATATAACTGTTTTGTAAATGTATAGCTTGGTATTGTTCCTGGGGAAGTGATATAAACTTCACCTAATTCGTTAATATAACTGTTGTTTTAAATGTGTAGTTTGGTTGGCTGTGTGTTTTAAATGTGTATGTTGGTTGGCTGTCTGTTTTAAATGTGTATGTTGGTTCGCTGTGTGTTTTAAATGTGTATGTTGGTTCGCTGTGTGTTTTAAATATGTATGTTGGTTCGCAGTGTGTTTTAAATGCAATGCGTCCTGTTTGACTGTTGCATCTAAGTGTATATATAGTTCTTGTTGTTAAGAATAACATATTTCGAGCCTTTGTAACTTCACTTTACAATATATCTTTTGGTAGCCATTTGCATAAAAAAAATCATTATTACATCGCACGTCATATATTAACACCAGCAAAAAAAAACAACAACGGAATGGTCAATTATATCTGTTTTTAAATTTTAAAATGTACCTATTATATTTGGATTAGTTGTAAACTAATGTATACAATACATAGAGGATCTTACATGAGTACTCATTCATTATTGAATTTATTAAACGTGTTTGCAAAATGATATAATGCGAGGCTCTTGCCGAGCATTATATCATTTTTGCTAACGAGTTTAATAACTTCAATAATGAATGATAACGAACGTTAGACTCTATTTATCATATACCTCACACATCGACTTTTATTGCATTTTGCATGTCGCTTTACACGCGAAACCGACATAAACCGTGGGAATTGGATCATAGTCATTATCGATTTTTTTTGACAGCGCATACTAGGCTCATGTGCATACTTATATAACTAGTGATATATCGAAAATATAGTATAATGTTATTCCACTCCCACACCGTAAGTTATATAATAAATATGTGACCAAAACACGGAATGTGTACCTGCGTTTGAACCATGTTTACACGTTGTCGTCTCAGTTGCTGCACACACTGGTACACATTTACGTAGTTCAGCTCCTTACCTTGGTCATACAGTATATCCAAGGCTATAAATGTACCTGTCCTACCAACCCCCGCACTAGATTGATGAAAAATGTGATTTTCTTAATAGTTTTAATACTTTCAAATTGTATTTCAAGAACCAGAAGTACAACTAGGACTAAAATATTCCCCTGAGAATTATGGTAGCCAAAACGTAGGTTATTTTTATGGTTTTCCCGATATAATTTTTCATAAAATTATTTGACGCCCTCGGGATGACAAACTGTTACCCCAGGGATTACTCGATAGTCTAAAATATATCGATCACCACTACCGAAGAACGATTGTCACAAATTGTAATGGTACTGAATACGATTGTTAAGAGGTTTTCCTATATATCTCAATATTATCTTGGAATCCCAGCGGTAGGACCAGTTTTCTCCTAGCGACTATTTGAAAACAACATAACTGTATAGGGTAAAATGATTGTTTCTAAGGATATCAACTGTTAAAATGTGTCAATACATGTTTTAATTATATATACCATGTATACAATAATTAACCATTGGGGAAACTCCAATTGCATTTTCTAGGTCAATGAGATGATTAAGGTAAATGATAAAAGCATTTAGATTACTAGTATTTTAAAACGAGTATGTATAGTTTTCCTGAATACTCGTATGTATATCTATACACAAACAATGGTCAACAGGGCCGGGGCATTAACTACCCTAGAGACTTCTACTGAACACATATGGCAGTCTATGACATGAAATCATTTCTTAAGATACAGTTTTGCAGATATATATCCACAAACCAACATCAGACGTCTTCGGTGAGACCATTTGAAACCTGGATGATACGTCACTTAAGCAGTAATGCTAGTCTAAGATAACTATAACACTCGTTTTATAATAATAATAATAATAATAATAAATCTCAATATACGTAAAATGGTTCTAACAAATGTTTAATTAATTTTTGCACAACATTTGCAATATAAAATCTATACAGACGAATCTAGGTCGTAGCAGCAAGAGATATTACAATAAATCAATATAAAGGTATAAAAGCATTTTTCTCTTTCACAAAATTCCTTTGCTATAAGCACAAACATAGTATGGCCAATAAAATTACACACTGACCATTGTACAGTAAATGGTCAGTGAATGTGTTCACAATAAAAGATGAAAAGACAGTTTATAATGGATAATGAAGGGGATTTTGGTGTAAGAAATGAATATTGTGAAAGACGAAAAAATAATTCAGTTCACCGCTGCATGCCTCTTTTACCTAAATTGGTACATGTATGTAAAGATGTGATATTGCAAATTCAGTATAGAAAATGTAGACATATGGTTGTTAGTTATGTTAGTTTGCAAATTCCCTAATAATTCAATGTGATTTACTAACAAAGTATAAGTAATGTTTGAATGGATATGAATGAATAATAGTACGCAAACCTGCAGTGCACCAACCATGGGTGGGAAGATTCCATGTCATATTTACGAACTTTGCACCAAAACTGTACCAAACTTGTAATTCCTTTTGGTGTGCCTTTATCTAGCCAACTCGTAAATTGATACTGGGTCACTATTCTCTGTTTGATTTGAGGGATCTAAAGCAAGAAAACAAAATGCTTGATGTTTTTATTATGAAAGTGGTATTATATATAAAACCTGATTGTTATCAGTTATAGACTGACTTTGTACTGCGGTTTAAGTCACACGACAAACTTCATATATGTTTGTATGGAAAGCCGCAGGGGACCCTTCGATAATAATTTCTTTTTACTATATATTTAACTGAAATATTATAATCACCACTTTTCTACGATTTCGGTAGGTTATGATTATATTAAAATCTCTGCAGTCGCATATCGTTATTATCGTACATTATTATTATTATCTGTTCAAAATAATAACAACCTCCCTACGATTTTATTTATTAAAACCCACACATACATTATTATTCTAATCTGTCCAAAATAATAACAAGCTCCCTACGATTTTATTTATTAAAACCCACACGTGTATACTTTGATCGCAATTTCTATAACCCGCAAAATCTCCGGATGCTCTGTGTCAGCAATTATCATTATTCTGAAAACCGTCTACACAATTATTTTTATAATCGAGACATGTTATTTTAGCTGTGTCAGTTATAATTCTAAATCTCACGAGACATTTATAAATGATAATGTGCGTGAGACTTGGCAAACTGGTGTGGATTATAATAATAATAATAATAATAATAATAATCACAGCATAGGAGTTTTAAGGTAGCGGGTTGGACAGGAGGATTAATAATGGAAGGGGATTAGCAACAGGACTGTGATGACGATGGGCAGAGGATTAATGTATGGGAATGGGCAGGAAGTTTAAAATTAAAAAGTATGTTGGGGTTCGAGGAGGGTGCAGGAAGCTTAAAGGATGCTGGTGGACAGGAGGTTTAAGAGAAGAAATATGTATGTGTGGGGGGAGAAGCAGGAGGATTAAGGGACGCGGGTGGGCAGGAGGTTTAAGAGAAGAAATGTGTATGTGGGGGAGGGAGTAAAAGGAAGCTTAATGGATGCGGGTGCATGGGCAAGAGGTTTAAGAGAAGAAATGTGTGGGGCACGGGGGTGGGCAGGAAGCTTAAGGGATGCTGGTGGGCAGGAGGTGTAAGAGAAGAAATGTGTGTGGGGTGTTGGGAGCAGGAAGCTTAAGGAATGCGGGTGGGTAGGTGGGTCGGAGGTTTAAGAGAAAAAATGTGTGTGCGGGGGAGTTTTGATCAGGAAGCTTAAGGGATGCAGGTGGGCAGGAGGTTAAAGAGAAGAATTATATGCGTGTGTGAGTGTTGGGAGGGTTGGGAGGGGAGTTGCAGGAAGCTAATGTGGCATACTCCTTTACTCCCGGCAGTAAATTGGAAAATTAAAACGAACAAAAATAAAAATCCAAAACAGTTTAAAAATGGGATGGGATGGGGCCGAGGGGAAGGGGATTTTTTTTGTTTTTAGGTGGATTATAATAATGTGGCAAACATTATAGTAAAAGCGCTGATATGGTTATATAATAACATTGCATGCGCCGATTATAATAAAACAATGTTCGAGTTGATTTTAATTCGGTGAATTATTATAATTAAAAGTGTTAAGTAAATTATAATGTATGGTTAAACTAATAATGCGTCTACAGAGATTATAATTGTATTATGACCTACCGAAATCGTAGAAAAGATTATAATGTATGATTAAAATAATAACGTGTTTGCGGAGATTATACTTTTATAATAAACTACCGTAGATAAGTGGTGATTATAATAATTCAGTTAAACATATAGTAAAAAATAATTATAATCGCAGGGTCCCCTACGGCTTTCCATATGTTTGGCCTATATTATGTTAAACATTTTCATTTTAAGTGTTGTTTAACTTTAAGTTGGCCCAATTACAAATCAGAATATTAGGAAAGGTATAACCTACTCTCGGATAGAAATGTGTTTATGTATTAGAATGTCTTACTTCAACCCAAAATGTATCAAATGGTTTTTTTTCCAATTGCCAATATAGCGACCACCAATTATTTATAAAACCAGCATATTGCAGAAGTAGCTCAAGGCAGAACAATATTTAAAGGTATGCCATAGTTAGGTTACATTTATTAAATGGAACTTCTATAGATTAGAATTTTTAAATCCTTCTCGTCAGTACCATAATACCAAATTTAAAATATATTTCGGTTAAAAGAAACATGATGTATATTTGTTGACGCTGCTTAATATGATAAACAACAAATACTGATAAAGGTGAGCCTTTGGGAGCAACACACACAATTAAGAGAATAAAGCTGCAGACTTGGTTTTATTGAGTCTGTTCATGATAAGTATTGTAAAAAGCAACTTTTCTCACGCACCCTAGTAACGTTGATTCAGAAGAATTGCCTGCAAGTATGCAAATACTTCTTCTGAATCAATTGTTAAAGATAACGCTCCGTAATATGATTGATCTTCATCCTTCCGTTATTGGATATGAACCATTCCAGTTACAAGTAACATAATGTCTATCTGTTAACGATGCTAAATGTGTTGTTCAACTCACGGATTTAACAATAAACTTTCTGATTGTGAAGTCTGCAAACACTTCCTCCGAATCAACTGTAACCGATATGGATCCGTAACTCGATGGCTCTTTATTTTTCCAGTATCGAAGACATTTCACCTAGATAAAATTAAAAAAATAATTTAGATGTATCATTACATGAAAGTGGAAGCACTTATATCTTCCAGTATCGAAGACATTTCACCTAAATAAAATTAAAACAGTTCGAATTTCTATTTATCATTACATAATCTTTTTTTTTGTTGAGTAAGTAAAGAAATACATCAGCGCAATTATCAAATATTTCAAACACATAATTACATGCATTTTATTATTCTCAGTTTTAAACTTAATAAGGTGTGCGACTACTGGAATACCTTTCCGTTTTCAATAAGATTGGCTACCATTACAATTTTGGTAACCTCTTTTTCCCATACCATCCTCCAGAATTCATCGATGCTGTAAATCGTCGGAGCTAGAGTTATATAAAATGCAGAATTTAAAAAAAACGACGAATATAAACAAATTTATTTATACATGGGAAGTCTTGTAACTGTCAAACATAAATAATGTTTTAAGATTGGAATGAAAATAAATTAATAATAATAATAATAATATTTTTTTTTTTTTATTATTATTATTATTTTTATTATTATTATTATTATTATTATTTCTTTACTTCCTTTCACTGTTAGAATATATAGTTGTTTTACTCGTCACAATAATCTGGTTATTGGCACACCAGTTAGTTCATTTCGTATTCAATATACGGTACCTCCAGTTTAAAGATACATACGACAAGCTTTCCTTACGGATGGCAGGACGCATACAGTACCGGTAAAAATCTACCAAGGAAAAATGGCATGGTCTGCATCTATCTTAAAACAATCATTGCATCCATTATTTATGGCCGAACATGTGCTAAAATGACGTAAGAAACCATTCAAACAGCGACAGACGTTGAATGTCAGACATGCGTTAAATGAGAACCTTTATTTATTAACTATTAAGCTACATGTATATATTTATATATAGGATAAATAAAACATCAGCTTAGAATTATTTATTGTCAGTTTTATTTTATTTTTTAAACAAAGTAATATATGACATTATTCTCAACAATTAGTATTCCTAAACAATTTCCTTTCAACTAATTAATACATGTGTTTGTTGCTTCCAATATTTCCCTTATCAGTATTTATTACTAAAGGCTTACAAAACAACCGTGGCCACAAATAAGGCTCTAAAAGTTTACTAAAAAGCTTTTGTTTGAAGACACAAAACACAAATACAAAAATGTTTCATTTGGCTCTTTAATGTGATAGTTTATATTGATTAAAATGTAGACAATTATATTCCAATCAGCTACCAGAAAGAATAAAACAACACATTTTTCGCTGCCTGGATTCATTTACCGTTGAAATAAAATTGCGGTTATAACTATTAATGGGCATACCGTCAGCTTCAAAAAAACGCATGGAACAAGTGATCCAAATGTTTCTGGAACATGTTTGTCTGGATAAACTACACTTACGCATTAAAATATGTATTGAATGCATTACTTACATACTTAACTGTAAAAGTGAAGATTTGAAGATAACGATGTATTAATGTATTAATGAATAACTGAATATATTACTATTGAAAAGGGAGTTTAATTTCCAAACGATTTTCAAATGTGTACTCAAAATCGGTAAAAACACCCGGCAGTTGTAGTGTTTCAACAGTGTATCACATTTTATAATGAGTGTTTTAATATACAACATGTTTTGTATTTGTTTGTATGTTCTTTAACGGCAAACAACACAATGTATATTATTTAGAGCCGCCCCAGAGAGTTAGGAATGATACATAGGAATTCAGAAACCTGCCTTACACTTACTAACGAATATACTCTTATGTTGTTTTAGCATAGTCCGAGGATATACTCCTATACACGGGGACACCTCTTATCCGAAGGACGAGGCTAAAAATGGGGGCAAGAACACATCGATTTAATTCAGTGGCACCGGTGAGGCTTTTGAACCCGGCTTCTTCGGTTTTACTGTCCTTGTGCTATTCACTCACTTGATCACGTCAGCCACAGTTATGTAAAAGACGACAGTCAAGCACTTGGAAAACTTTTATTTCTTTTAGAAACTCTAATTCTCTAAACTAAAACTCTAATTCCAAAACATATTTTGTCCCTATGTACGGTATTTTACCTTGTATAGTATGCAGTTTCTTTTTACCGCTTTTACGGTTTCCGAAAGAGGGGTGCGTATAATACAAGGAATCAATAAAAAAACGTTTTTATTGCTAAGCAGAACATCTATGTGAGAATAGAGAAAAACGGCGAGAAAAGCATCGGCGACGAACAGACTGACAATTGTGAATACCGATTGTCACAGGATGACCTTAGTGGTTGGGCTAACTCAGGAAAGAATCAATGACGGTGAATGCATTTACATAAGTTTAATGCAAATTTTAAAATATGTTTAATATATATATACAATTATCTAAAAAAACAAGCGAATACACAAATGAACTATGAAAATAATTCTCATGAACGTTTAAGACGTTCTTAGTATTGTTATAAATACTAAATGTATAAGACACTAAAGCGTTGTTAAAGTTATAACAGTGTTGATGTATGATCTAGCGCGATAACTGTGATGCGCGAGAGCTCATAAAGATGATGATGCGCGAATCCAATGGGTGATTGACATCATTGTCATCAAATGCCTTCTGTAAGGGTTGATGACGCGATGTAATGATGGTTAACCTCCACTGAGATTGTGGGTGATGTTCCTCCAGTGAGGACTGATGACGGGCCCACCTTGTGTCCCGGGGGTTGTCGCTAATAAAACCTGGCCATACTGCGCAGGTACGGGGACCGTCTCCACCACTCGTTACGTTATCCGTGGACGCTTAGCTCCCCTCCGAAATATCCCAACCTGGATAGCTTATTTCCAACCCTGGATGGCTTAGGCTGTAATTATACATATGTTTTAGATGTCTGTTGACAAACATAACAATCTTGCATAATTATCGTTACCCAAACAAATCATTATTCAATAAATATATGTAAGCTGTACTAATGATGAGTAGCAATGTATACATATTCTACAACGCCATGTATACGCCATGTACGTCGTTGTTAATAAATGCCCCTAATACATGTAATATAAACATTATCAAATCACTCGTATATTACACTCACTGAGTTATGCATGCACGCATGTCAACTAAAACTAATGACCACATTATACAACGCTATGCATACGCCTCCAACATTTATCCTAGTCACTCATCTCATTGTTAACTAATGTTAACAATCGTGTATTACAATCACTGAGTTATACGCCAACGTTAACTAATGCACCTATTATCCACTATTATCAAATTAATATTGTTTTACAATTAATGATCAATTACAATAATTACATCTAATAAAGTAACTTCAAAATCATATGCTAGTCTAAAGTTAATGTTTGAGAAACATCAATGCTAACCGGATATCGTAACCGCCAACCAAGATGGCACCGCCCACTGAATACAAATGTACGATAAAAGTTTTAATAAAATAAATACTAACCACATGTTGCCTGTGAATTTTGCCGTCCAACCTCTGCTACAAACAAAGTTACTATCGATCAATCCCGGCAAGAACTAGAAGACAATGGGTTTTATAGCAAACATTACGCCCAAACCATTATTTCCCCCGTTCAGTCCTTGACAAACTTGGCTAAATCTGCAGTATTGAATCTACACGAGAGGCCTCTTATACAATTTTGCCGTTTAAGGAAGATAGACCTATACGTTTACAGGCATTAGCACAAAACTAAACTTATGACACGGTCTCTCTGGCGGCCATTTAAAATGTGCACGCTTTTACGTGTTACATGAATATATCATGAATTTGTTTCAACTCGAACAATAGATTAGGGTGTAACTGATAACTTACAAGAGCTATGTACGACCAATACGCTCTACCCGTGACATTTTGTGACACCGATATACTTTCTTTTTCGTAATTTACATCCTTATACAAGTAATTTATTGACCTAATTCGACTCACCAATGAATAAAGTGTATTATAAAGCTTGTTTTTGTATAAATGTTTGCATATTTGTTGTAGAATTTCAATAAATGGGTGACCATTTCGGCACTTGTTTATAATGTATAATTGCCACAGTTCAATTCTATTCTGATATTTAAATGCAGCAGACGATATTGAAAACGACGATGGCGACGCATTTTACAGAGTAAACGCATGCGCAGATGCAGAGTAAATAAATAAACACAGAAACTCTTCCAAATATTTTATTTTGGCTAACAGAATAATTAATGATTAATACTACAAATCACAGTCTGAATGCAATAGACAAATGAAAATGTTGCTTCTGTTCATGCTTCTTTGCCAATATGACTTCCCCTTAATCTGAAATAGGAAAACAACGTTTATATTTTTACCCAGGTTTGACCTCTAAGAAGGGGATGCGCAATATATACGCGAGTACGCACTACACACGGAAAATACAGTATGCAGAGACTTATAGTGTAGAAGGTAGGTGACATTGATATATCCGCATTCAGATGAACTATTAGTTCTTAAAGTACAATGTAAACCATAATCATACCTTGAGTAGCAATGTACGCTTTCTTTAGCTTGTGTCCCTGAAGCAAAAGTATGCTTTAAATTATAAATCAATTAGAACAGATCATAAGGACAATCGTCGAAACATAATCTACAATGATGACATTAAATACAAAAACACTGTAGATTGCTCAAAAACCTATTAGGCATTTAATACAATAAACTGAGTTTACAGTTATTAAAAAAAATCATATTTTGTCAGAAACATTTACTGGAGAGAATAATTACTCTAACATATACTAATCATTACACTTCGGCAATATGTGTAAAAACTATTCTGTATTAAGGTAAGTTATGAAATATGCCGTTTACATTGATAAAGCTTGCGTTGATATAATCTGAGTCTGGCTGTCCTGGTAAAGTCTGCAACACCACTCTTGAGTGATCATCTGCGTATATAGGTGTTATGTTAGGATGCAACTGAATAGCGTCATCATAACGTGTATGTTTGGTATTTTATGCATATCAGATCTTGCTGTCCTGGTAACGTCTGCAACACCACTCGTGAGTGATCATCTGGAATATTGTTTTATGTATATCTTATAGAATATTTTTTTATTGAGAGCGTATATGCGTGTATGTGTTACTTTAGCATGAACTTGAATAGCTTGTATTGAAATCCTCCATGTTTGGTATTGCATGCATACGTCTGATGTTGGTGTCTTCTTGATAAATTGGTCTTCTTGTTCTCTTGTTTTGATTGTGTTGGACATGGAGATGAGATTCAACAGTTGTTATTGATGATTTAAAAGAATATCAAACTCCTGAATATTAAAATAATAAGATGAAACATAGGAGAATACACGAGCAAAAGTAGATATAAAAATCGAACTGGAAAAGTAGCATTCAAGGACGACAGTCACACCGTACAATAAACATATATTCAATATATACATACACAATTCAGGATATTAACATGTAGAACTATTTTGATGTTTAACTTGATTAAATCATAATGCAAGTGGTAAGTTCACAACTCAGATTTATTTTCCAAGTTCTATGTATCATGCTTATGCCAGTACCATCCTCTTGAGGAAACGAAATTCAAGAAGAAAAAATAGCATGTCAGTTATTGGATATTATATATCATCCTTATGCCAGTACCATCCTCTTGACGAAACGAAATTCAAGAAGAAAAAATAGCATGCCAATCATTTATCATTTTCAGTCATCAAATGTACATATTTTTGACAATCTTTAGTCATTAAAAAACAAACAATTATTTAGAATCTATTTTTTATTTACCCGAATATGTCTACGAAGCCTGACAGTGCTATAACTTTTTTATATAATCAATTGCTGTTGTGTTTTCACGCTTCGTGTTTTGCCATATAAAAAGGTCTTTTATTGACTGCTTTATGTGTAGCAGTAGGAAGTCAGAGCTAATATATTCTCGAACTTGTGAATGTTCCTAAATTTCCATATTTGCCATTTGGCTTCATAAATTATGGTATTGACAATATTATATTTGAATGGAATTTGATAAAAACCAAGAACCACGTTTTTGAAGTTTATGATTTCTAAATCAAGATCCAGTAATTCAAATATATCTTGGAAAATAGATTCTATATAATTCCATACTTGTTTTATTATGTCACAGTTAAAAAATAAGTGGATGAGCGTTTCTCTTTCCCTTTTGCATATATTACATAATCCATTAGATAAATTCATAATGTTAAGTTTATGCTCTGTAAATATTGTGTTGTGTAAAAATTTCCATTGAAATTGTTTAGCTTTCCTGGATGCAAAAGAATAGTGGATATTCATCCAGACAATTTCCCATTGTGTTTGATTTAGTGCTAATTTTTGCTCCCAGTTGATTTCCGTTTTAAGTTTTGAATCTGATTTTGAATTTAAAACCTTTTTTATCTGTTTATTTTTCAGTTGGCCTGGTAATAGTATTTTATTTCTATAATTTAAGACATGTATCTTTTCCATATTCAATGGTGACCGCTTTCCTGGAGAGAATTCTCCTGATATCATAGCGTTTAGGTATTTACTTGGTATTGCTTTCCTAATTTGAGCCCATTCCGATATCCAGTTATGCCGGAATTTGAGTTTACGGAAAAGATCTTGTTCTTGAATATAATAGTTCCTTTGTTCATCCCAAATATCTTTAAGATAGTGTATATCACTCTTTAAAAAGGATTTAAAGAATAGTGGTTTGTTATTAAATGTGACTTCATGATTCCCAAACAGTCGAAGACTGCGAACTTGATCTAATGTATTTGGTGTTTCGAATTTCCTAAATGATATCCACGCCGAAATTGCATTCCGATAAAACTCTGTTAATTGTAATTGATTTGTTAATCCTTCGATAGAAAAGCAGTTGCACAGGAAATTATTTTGCGAGTATTCGCAATCTAATTGTAGGAGATAATATTTCCCTATTGCATTCCAGTTATCTAAGTCAGAATTTATAATGCTATATATAGTTTTGATTTGCATGCTTAATATTACATTTTCGATGTCTATCATGTCGAGCCCTCCTTGGCTTTTATTTTTTTATATTGTAGTTTTAGCGACAAGTGGTTTTTTCCCATTCCAAACAAAATCCAAAAACGTTTTTTGTAAAATATTTGCAAATTTTTTTGGGATTCCCCTCGTTTCTATCTCGAAATTTATCGTTGACAGAGCAAATGTTTTAAGGATGAGTATTTCCCTTGAAAAGTTAGATCTCTGGATTTCCAAACCTGTATACAGTTTTTTATTTTGTTAATTTTATCTAGCCAGATCGCATCGTTATCAATATTATAACCATGGCAGACTCCTAGTGTTTTAACATATGTTTTTGTCCAACTTATCTCGTGGAATGTTGGATTTTTGTTTTTATTCCTTCCAATAAAAAGACCCGTTGTTTTTTGTTTATTTATTTTTGCGCCGGAAGCCTTTCCATAGGTATTTAAGTGTTGAAATCATTTAGGCAACAAGCTTTCATTGTTAATGAACAATTGCGTGTCATCTACATATTGATTTAATTTTGCTTCCATATGGACCCCGTCATGTGGCGGTAAAGTAATCCCTTTAATAGTTCGGTCATTTCGAATTGCGCATGCCACTGCTTCGGCCTGAAGAATGTACAGTATCGGGGCGATCGGACACCCTTGTTTTATCGATCTTGTAATATTAAAATACTCAGTAACGAAGCCGTTTGTTTGTATGGCGGTTTTTGAGAATTTCAGCAACATGTAGGTCCAGTTAATAAATTTGTTACCAAATCCAAACTTTTCCAAACATATTTGTATCCATTGCCATTCGACTCTGTCGAATGCTTTAATTTGGTCAAGAAAAATGATTAGTCCTTCAATATCCTCAGAGTCCGTGTATTCTATCAAATCTTGAATAAAACGGTTCGCTTGACTTAAATATCGTCCCTTTACATAACCCTTTTGATCGAGATTGGTTAAGTAAGGCAGAATTGGTTTAAGACGAATGGAAAAGCATTTGGCAATTATTTTGTAGTCGACATTGAGAAGTGTTAGAGGTCGCCAGTTCTTTAAGTCTTCTCGTTCCCCGTTTTTATATATGAGTGATAGTAGTCCTTTGTATTGTGAATCTGATAGTAAGTATTCATCTAATATTTCATTGATGACACTCTCAAATTCTTCTTTTATCAAGTACCACATTAAATATGAATAAAAGGCAAAATAAGAAATCACAAACACAACAGGGTTGACATTAGGGCTACCGCCGTGCAACTTCCAGTGGCAAAAAAACGCTGGGTGTTTAAACCAGGTTCTAGGGTGCCCCAAACCTCACTCTTACTCTATTGTCATCCCAATAAACGGGACAGTGTAAATAAAGATATCCCCACCAGGTTATAATCTTTAACAAACAAGGCAGCATTAATAGGCAATGTAATTAAAACACATTAATGATCATGTGTATACAATATAAAAAACAAAAGCCTACATGGACACAAAGTAAATACTCAATGATTTGGCAGAAGCCAGAGCAACAAGAGAATAAACCGTTAAGGGTACGACAAGACAAGATTAAAGACAGAAATCAAACACTACCGTCCTATAAGAATTTAGGTAGACGTCATCATAGGGTCCACAATCTGTCTGGGCATTGCACATTCAAAGAGTAAAGCATATTTTCGAACTGTAAACTTGGTAAATAGGTCAAAAACCAAACATGCAGTACGTTGCAAAATAGGGTCATAACTTATTTTGACTTACAAGCTAACATCTTCGTATATCTGTTCTTTGGTCTGTTTGTAGGTTTTGACGCAACAGCTGTCGGATGTACCACTCCGTAAGGTAATTTCTATATTTAAAACAAAAGCATATGATATGTACAAAACCGTAAGTGATACAATATGTTTTGAAATCCATTGACATGTTTTATGTATGTACGAGTAAATCAATTTTAAATCTTAAATTTAGATTTCAATATTACTTACATTGAATTCGTTGGCTAAATGATCGTTTTTCAAGCTGCTGCTTCTTATGTACTCCTTCAGATTGGTCAGCCAAACAGCGTGCTTAGGTAAAGTTATTTGTATAGGTGTATTGCCGGTTTTGTTTGGCTTTGCTTCCATCAGTGGCTTGCTAGTTAGTACTTGATCCAATTTGTGGCTGTTTCTTTACGCCTGCTGTTTAGAAAAGCAAGTACGGGTTATAATGTGAATATGTGTAATAACACACATATAGTAACTGTATTACATGTTATTATAAGTGAACATTTTTAAATTCAACTAAGGAAGTATATCAAAGCCGAAAGCGTACGTTTTTAAAGACGACAAAAGCGCACATAATAATAAAAATATCCACTGACAAGAGAGGTTATCGACCATAAGAACTGTTAACGTTAACATAAGAACAACAAGAACGCGGAAATACTTTTCATCTAGGGTTTGAAAACACGCATGATTATATATATATATATAACTCTTTCCCGGATTCATAGTTAGATATAAAACTTTCATGACACTATCACACGTGTAAATATCGACAATCAAAACATAAAGCACGTCGACGATATCTGGATTACAACGTGATATAGTACAATGCGCATAGTCAAATATTTGGAACTGGCGATACACTTTAATAAAAACAAAACGTATACATTTATTAACTTTGATATATTTATACGTATAAGAGACAAAGCTATGACCAGTAAAATGCAAAGTCTGAGATGCATAACATTGTAGATTGTAATATATGCAACTATGCTCCATGTTTGGTTGTTCTGTTGCATTCAAGTAATGTATTTCCTGAGAACTTAGAATGTGGGATCTTTCATAAAAGTGATATAAGACGCCATTCTGTCTATTTGTTCTTTATTAGGACTTATAAAGTAGTAAAAAACTGAAACAATGAAATAGCCATAAGTAATATGCTTACAACGGAAAACTCCGATTGTCATTTCATAATCTCATCATTTCAATACAAATTAAATACTAAAAACAATATTCTTACCAGCACGTAACAACGGCTTGTAAACATAAAAGTATATAAATATATAAAGTGTTCAGAGGTAGAACATTTAACTTTAATGATCATGTCTCTATACAAAGTTTAGTCTCGCGACTTTACTCGGACACTGCTTGTAGAAGAATGCGGGAAAGATAGAATCCTAGGGCGGGGTTAGTTTTAGAATGGTGCATTCTGGTTATTGTTGCACGTGCAGTGAACACTTCTCGTCCAGCGAGCTAGCTCTCATACCTCTAAGCTAAGACTACTAAAACCTGTTAAGTACAACTCACCTAACTACATACACTTACATATACAGGAGTTCACAATACACAACACATTGGACAATACGGGACATTCACAGTACGGCACACTGTACACCACAAACATACATAAGATGAGTAAGATCAATATTATACATTGATTAACTCTTAATGGCTTAGAATGCTACATTATAGAATAACCATTTATATTCCTGGAATTAAGATAATGAATACTGAAAATAATACATCTGTTACACAAAGATTAACGTCAAAGTTAACGTTACCAACAATTGACCATGTTTTAGTTCAATGTATAAACGATTTGGAATAGTCTGTGCCATTTAGCTGTACTGTTTAACATACAACTAAGATCAAAGTTTGCTTGATCTATGTTATGCAGTGCCAGAGAAACAATTAAAGCAGAAAGCACCTTACGATGGCGTCGTCGATATCGTTGACGACGGAAAAGTAACAGTGATATCCACATTTCTTTTCAAAAAAGACGAAACAAAAAATAGGGAAGTTCTTTCTAGAGTTTGCTGACTTAATTTATATTTAAATTCATAAATTAACTCTTCATGTGCGTAGCATGAGTGACAATCAATGAGTTTAAATAAATCGGTTCAGTGTGTTGAAATTGCTACTTTTAACTGACCGTTGCTTTTATATACTTGACCGAGTTCAATATACTACTTCATTTTCTTAGTTATTTTCAATCCAATGATATAACTCACATACAACTTTCCGAACAAAACAACTACCGGCAAAAGAACGTCTCTAAATAACAACAATTCCCAAAAACTACCTAAGAGTGGTTCTAGCAGTTGAACTAACAGGCTGAGTGTATAATTCCCGGATGAGTCCATATATTCATCTTGTAGCATAAACAAATATTTGACTATGTACTGAAATGTATGCATTAAATTTAGTTAAAAATATAGCAAATAACTACATTGTTTACGATCAAGATAGTTTAAAAGAAATATTTAACTTGAAGGCATGCACGCATACTTGTATACACGATAATAACTGTTCATACCTCGTTTAATTTTAAGAGACCGAATTTTTCTGCAATTTACGAGGATAGTGTGTCTGTCATTCGGCTTGGTTTGTAGACTTTCGGTTGTGTTGTTATCGATGTCAGGGAAGCTGTTAGTTTCATTTAATTCGAAAGTGTTCATCGTCAATTCTTGTTTTCTATAATGTGTTGAATACAAAGACAATAGCATACATGTTCTCTAACTTTGTTTTTGTTTTCTTTACTAGTTTTAGTAAAATCGACGCGATTTGTTATTTCTGCAA
The DNA here is from genome assembly GCA_037043455.1 of Cyrtodaria siliqua. Taxonomy (NCBI): domain Eukaryota; kingdom Metazoa; phylum Mollusca; class Bivalvia; order Adapedonta; family Hiatellidae; genus Cyrtodaria; species Cyrtodaria siliqua. Next base: position 8,350 of record JAWPHD010014236.1, on the reverse strand, counting down.
TATAATCGTTTAAATGATGTTTAAATGCTTCACAACAATAGTTTAGGTCGTATCTGAGTTATAACAAAATACAATCATACAAGTTAAAATTGTCAAGTATACACTTTTACAAAAATACTTGACTAATTCTATAGAGAATTGTAAGAAAACAGTGCAAACAGGATTATTGGTGTTTTAAGTGGCATTGCTAAAGTTAGTCTCGCAACCTTTACCGGACAAACATACACGTACATGTACTCGTATGCTCTATAAATTACCTCACATTTAGACGTATACGTCTAACAAATAACACTATTGACATAATGACAACAATAAAAAGGATGGCAGCCACAATACAACCAATTGCTACTCTTGTCCCGGATCCTGGCATCGGTGCCTCTGAAATGATATACATTATATAAATAATATAGTTATAAAGAACAACTATGACCGCAACAATACCGCCGACTACAACTCTTGTCCTGGATTCTGGCTCAGGGGCCTCTGAAATGATACAAGTTAATATAACGTCATAAAAAAACAACTATGACCGCAACAATACCACCGACTACTAGACTTGTCCTGGATTCTGGCTTAGTTGCCTCTGAAATTTAAATTAATAAAACACAGTAAAGCGGAGAACCGATAGCAAACGGTACTGTTCGAAACCTCGACGCCTGTTATACTGTTATACAGTCAGCTTTATCATTGTATTCAGTCATATACCCACCGAAACATGTACAGTCGGTTATATAACCATATCTGTTAAGACATGGATAAAACTCTACTTTCAGTTCTCTATGTTACAATAGAACATTCGGAACAATAATGTAAAACATAAAGTACAAGCAGAATAGTTAGCTTATCCTTTCTTAGTAAATCAGCAGTTACACACGAATAATGGTGTTTCTTATTGCTTTAATTGTGATACAGCATGATCAGGCAAAACAAAGTGATGCTGATGATTCGTGATTTACTCTTCTGTGTATTACAACATAATCGAAATTAAACATTACTGAATATAAAAGGAAATATCTTACGTTTTATTTACAATCAATTAGTACTGCATCCAATATAATACAGTACTCAAAGTTTGCTAAGCATCAATTTTAACATTGTTTGCCTTATTTTTGAACCCAAGGAAGGATGTATTGTGTAGGGTAAAATGAAAAACAAATGCATACGAACATTGGTTTTTAATCAATATGTGACAATAAAATCATGAATTTCACATAAATTACACATAAAACCAATGTTAATTTTTAGTTTTATGATGTTGGTAAAACCAGTCACCGTAACATATCGAATTGAAATCGTGGTGCTATCAAACTTTGAGTAGTATGTAAGTCGATTTCCCCGTCTCCACTCCCACCGCTCTAAACCATACCTTGGTCACAGCGTTCTCCAATCCAGCCAGACGTGCACTGATACTGACATGTACCATCGACATTACTGCAGTTAGCCTGCTGGTGTTTGCAATTACCGCTACACTGCTGGGCACATGTATCCGCATACCAACCAGATCTACATTCTGGTAAGTTTTGAAAAGTATATTCAAAAGTAAGTACAATTATTAACATGCACCTATATCAATTGAAACACTGGGCATCTGTTTTATAACACTGCTCCATCCTTACAATGTCCACTACATGTACACTACATGTATAGGCGCATTCTATCTATAACAACCATCATAACATATAACCTTATTAAGTTTGCGACTACAAAAATCAAAGTTGGTATGTCTATTAATTAAGAATGTTTAATATAAGAAAATCGAATTCTTAGACGAAGTGTTAAACCAACTTTATATTATAAATTATTATATCCATTAACTAAAACGTCAACCTATAGTCACACTTGCCATATATTGTATTGATTGCAAGCGTTTGGTGTCCGACAACTGGCATCCCGTGCAGTTAAGCCCAACTGTATCAGCGTTGCATTTCCCAAGACAACGTGTTTGTTATATATGAATGAGAAGTAACACTTCTATTAGTAATCTACCCAATGATGTGTTTGTTGACTTTCATTCAACTTTAAAGTATATGTCTTTCTTAACTCAGGTGGTAATATCACGAAACAAAACAAAATCCAACGGTAACCTTAGGACGAATAATATTGTCACATTTTATTATTTATTTCAGAAAATAATACGGTTTAAAGCTTACATTCATGTTTTGTTATCGATTTAAAGAACTTCATAATTATGAAACTAAATTACCGTCTGAACACATTTCCCCTTGCCAACCAGGAGCACATCCACGTCGACATTTACCATTATCCTTTTGGCACACAGATCCATCCTTACAATGTCCACTACACGTATAGGCACATTCTCGTTCATAACGACCATCATCACAGACTACATAGAAAATAAAAATATTGCTAACTTGACATGTATGATAAGGAAATAATACCACCTGTTTTAGTACTAATTAAATGCAATGTGCATGCCAAATTAATCTTATTGGGGAAAAACAGTTCTTTGACAGAAAGTTTTAACAGACTGAACCGCTTAAGACGATTCGAGGCGGCATGAACAGGGGAGTTGCACCTGATATTACCTCTCATGGTCAGGCTCAAAGAAACAAATGTGCCTACTTTCCCACTTGTTTGTGGGTGTTGCTAAAAGTGGATCCATTTATATGGATGAGAAGTAAACTTATATTGGTAATCTACCCAATGATGAGTTTGTTGACTTCCATTCAGTTTAAAATTATATGTCTGTCTTAACTCAGGTGGTAATATCACGAAACAAAAAACAAAACAGAATCCTACGGTAACCTTAAGATGAATAATGTAGTCACAATTCATCATTTATTTCAGACAATAATGCGTTTTATAGCTTACATTCTTGTTTTGTTATCGATTTAAAGAACTTCATAATTATGAAACTACAAACCGTCTGAACACCTTTCCCCTTGCCAACCAGGAGCACATCCACGTCGACATTTACCATTATCCTTTTGGCACACAGATCCATCCTTACAATGTCCACTACACTTATAGGCACATTCTCGTCCATAACGACCGTCATCGCAGACTAAATAAAACATAACATGTATGATAAGAAAATAATACCACCTGTTTTAGTACTAATTAAATGCAATGCACATGCCAAATTAATCTTATTGGGGAAAAAACAGTTCTTTGACAGAAAGTTTTAACAGATTGAACCGCTTAAGACGATTCGAGGCGGAGAAGGGGAGTTGCATCTGATATTACCTCTCATGATCAGGCTCAAAGAAACAAGTGTGCCACCTTTCCCACTTGTTTGTGGGTGTTGCTAAAAGTGGATCCATTTATATGGATGAGAAGTAAACTTATATTGGTAATCTACCCAATGATGTGTTTGTTGACTTCCATTCAGTTTTAAATTATATGTCTTTCTTAACTCAGGTGGTAATATCACGAAACAAAAAAAAACAGAATCCTACGGTAACCTTAAAGAAATATAAAAATATCGGACAGGGAAAGTAGCATTCAAGGAGGACAGTCAACCACAAAACACAGAAACAAACATGGAAACAGACAAACAAAAAGGCAAAAGTAATAATAAAAGTAAACGACATCACAAACACAAAAGGGTTGACAATAGGGCTACCGCCTTGGAACGGTCAGTAGCAAAGTAGGCCACTGTGGGGTTAAACTGGTTCTAGGGTGCACCAAACCTCACACTTACCCTACTGTCATCCCATTAAAACAGGACAGTGTAAATAAAGAAATCCCCGTCATGATCTAATCTCTAACCAACAAGGCAGCATCAGTTAAGATGAATAATGTAGTCAAATTTCATCATTTATTTCAGACAATAATGCGTTCTATAGCTTACATTCTAGTTTTGTTATCGATTTAAAGAACTTCATAATTATGAAACTAAATTACCGTCTGAGCACCTTTCCCCTTGCCAGCCAGGAGTACATCCATATTGGCATTGACCGTTATCCTTCTTACACACAGATCCATCCTTACAATACCCACTACACTTATAGGCACATTCTCGTCCATAACGACCATCATGACAGACTAAATAGAAAATAAAAGGATTGCTAACTTGACATGTATGATAAAGAAATAATACCACCTGTGTTGGTACTAATTAAATGCAATGCACATGCCAAATTAATCTTATTGGGAAAAAACAGCTCTTTAACAGAAAGTTTTAACAGATTGAACCGCTTAAGACGATTCGGGGCGGCATGAGAAGGGGAGTTGCACCTGATATTACCTCTCATGACCAACCAGGCTCAAAGAAACAAGTGTGCCACCTTTCCCACTTGTTTGTGGGTGTTGCTAAAAGTGATAAGTAAAACTTATATTGGTAATCTACCCAATGATGTGTTTGTTGACTTCCATTCAGTTTTAAATTATATGTCTTTCTTTACTCAGGTGGTAATTTCACGAAACAAAAAAAAAACAGAATCCTACGGTAACCTTAAGATGAATAATGTAGTCATTTATTTCAGACAATAATGCGTTTTATAGCTTACATTCTTGTTTTGTTATCGATTTAAAGAACTTCATAATTATGAAACTAAATTACCGTCTGAGCACCTTTCCCCTTGCCAGCCAGGAGCACATCCATATTGGCATTGACCGTTATCCTTCTGACACACAGATCCATCCTTACAATGTCCACTACACTTATAGGCACATTCTCGTCCATAACGACCATCATCGCAGACTACATAGAACATAACATGTATGATAAGAAAATAATATCAGCTGTGTTGGTACTAATTTTCTTTTTATTGAATTATTACAGAAATCAGCAGTTTTAGTTAATTTTCCAACATTTTGACCCCCAACAAATACATTAACTAAAATTGTAGGGATGCACGAACCTTTGGAGACCCTTTTAAGAATAAGACGAAACGTATCAAATATGATTATACCTAATATAGTAAAAGAAAATAAGGGATACGCTAAAGATTTTTTTTATTGCACTATTCCAGAAATTAGCAGTTTTAGTGTTTGTTTACTCTTTTTTTTCCATATATTTTGCCGAAAGACCAATATTTATCCCTTTATTTATTTATTATTTCATAGAAATATATCGTTATTCTTAAATGGGTAAATAAAATAATGAATAAGCATTTAAAATATATTTTTATGGAATTATTCCAGAAATCAGCCGTTTTAGTTATTTGTCTATCTTTTTTACCCCAAAATATACATTTAGGGATTCACGAACCTTTGCGGACCCTTTTAAAAATATGAAGAAATATATGCATGTAACATACATTTGATTTGTTTGTATGGTGTTTTACGTCATTTTCAACACATGCAAGGTTATATATGACGGTCGATTTGTTGTGGTGGAGGCAGACCACCCACTTTTCCTGGATAGAACCAGTACTGTACACCTCCCGTCATCCGTAAGAATCGACACTTCCTCACTTACAAGTCGAGCTCCCACTGGGATTCGAACCCGCAGCGGTGAGAGGCGAAGGTTTACAACGCAACGTCATTAACTTTTCGGCCACGGAGACAATTTGGTGCGTTTGTCCGGCGTGTGTATATTGGGTACTAAAACCTGGGTTTTGGTCCCAAGCTAATATTAAAAGAAATATAGTGCTTAAATTTGGCCCAATAAGATAATTAACATTACGTGGTCCGAGTATTAAATTCCATACCCCATCCAACCTCATCTCCAAGAAGCGAAAACGGGGTTGGCTGGGGTATGATATAAAACCTTAATTTCGGCTTAACAAGTTTGCTTATTGTAAAATTAAAACATTTAATAGATAATTTTCAACAGGTTATCGCATATTGTTCAGTAAAAATGTTTTTAAACGTGTTTTATTGTCAAAATACCCGTTATAAAAGCCTGCTAATATAAGCTTTCTCATCACGTAATGCAATTAAAGCGAGACCACGTAATGGACGTTACGATACTTAAATCGTTGTCCTTTGTTGTAGCAAACAGCCCTTATATTAATAGTATACGCAGTTCAAAATTGTGTTTTAAAAATCGTCTGGCTAGTTATAAATACTATTACCTTTGACACATTTTCGTGTATCCTTGTATCCAGCTCTACACTCACCAACACATTTACCACTGACTTTAAGACAGGATCCAATCAGACATTGGCCACAGTTCTTCTTGCAGTGTTGTTCATATGTGCCATCAGTGCATGCTGCATAGGAATATACACGTGGCAATGTAATCTTAATTTTTGATTCAATCAAACATAGTCTACTATTGAAATTAGTTTCATCGGATTTACTTATTCTCGAAGACCATCTTTCATATAAAAATATATTTTAGAAGGAAAACATTGCATAAATGTTTACCCCAGCTTCATTACATTATGACGTCCAGCTTTCCTATAAGCATGTCGGTTTTAAATTTCGGTGACCATAACATGCATTAGTTTAAACAAGTGATTATATGGTAACCATGAGACGATTGTTTTCCCCATTTATCCTCAAAATCCACAAATGTGTATCAAACAATAACTTTTGGCATACGAGGTTACTATTTTATCGATTTCACAAGACTTTAGAACCTATATTTAAAACCTAGTCGCGTATGTGTTCATCACTAAGGCTAAACGTTATTTATAAATATATTCAGATCCGGGAACTCATATTTTAACATACCTTGTCTACATTGCTGTTCTTTCCATCCAGGTTTACATCCGTGCGTACATGTGCCATCGATCTGGTTACAGTCAAGAGTCCGACCTTTACAGTTGGTGCTACACTTCTGAGAACAATTATCGCCAAACGTACCACTCGCACACTCTGATACAACATGAACTAAGTAGTATAGTGTTATTCTATAGATAACCGGGTTTTATATTTTTGAATTTATACTTAGTGTGTACGGCTAAAATCATGTGCATGCACGATGTCAGGAATTAACTATACAACCGTAACAATGAATATACAAGTATACCATTTACTAATAGCAATAAGCATACTATCGATTGGACTTATTTTCATCAAATAATCCATCAGCGTAATACATATTTTATTTCTAGAAAGATATTTTATTCCACTTAAAAAAATGTTCATCCATTTTTGACAATGATAAAAGTATGGTCCTACTGCCCTAAATGATTCTTTATCAAAGTGTTCATAATGTAAACAATCGAATTTCTTTTATACCATTGCTGATGCAGTACGTTGTCTAAACTTATCTCACTAAATAATAGCCTATGTTTCATACTGAAATTATATAAAGAGGATAAGATATAGTTCTATGCTTTGATTTTGTTAACATTTAACGTAAACCTAAACATAATATGGCCTAGTGATCATGAATTTAACTTATATAAATATACTACTCAAAATTTGCTAAGGATCACATTTATTCTTCCGTATAATTTTATTAGAAATTAATTCACAATAACGATATTAACTTCAACAATTTCACAATTTGAATCAAGTCATGAGAGACATGACCATACACTGCCCTAAATAATTTCATGTAAAATAGAAATAATGCTATTTATTTCAGCAAGAAATTTAGACAGCAAAAAAGTGATCCTTAGCAAATTTTGAGTAGTATAGTTAAAATAGTCAAACAACCTTTATAGGTTCACAACGGGAAGTGGTCAAAAATGACCTGTGGACACTCTACTTTCTAACATGGCGCTCACAATGATGAAGTAAGGTATGATTTAATTTCTAGTGCTTCCCTACACAACTCGATGTAAAACATCTGGGTGACAACTTGTTTGAAGACTATAACGCAGTATTAGACGGTTTCAGAGAAGATTATTCTACTTTACTCTTTAAAAAGGGGCACAACTCAGTCATCATGTGAACAAACTTAAGCTTATGCTGCCAGCAAAGTATGTCTTAAATAGCCGACCATCCAACAACAGCCAAATTTTACAACATATACTCGGTTGCACGAGAAAGTGTGCTTTTGTTAAATTTATTGTACAAAATATGTAACAAATTTGACATATAGGATACCATTGTTTTTGCCATTCTCTTGCAAAATGTCAAGATGGAACTTGTTTTTCGATAGCTTAATTCACTGAATGTTCAACAGGTGAAGAGGAGAGGGGTCAAAATCAAAAATCGCAAAACAGTCCAAAATAATATGTTGCTTCATTTTTTCAAATTTAATTGTGATTGAAAGCGCATTTTTGTCAGATTGTAACCTATCACGCAGCTTAGTGATAGTGTTTCTATGGCAACTAAAGCTTGAACCCTCTGGTTTTCGGTAAACCGTGGCATATTGAAAATACAGAAGGAAATAAAATGCGTTGTGTTTTTTCGTTTATCCAAACGTAAGAGAATTCAACCAAACAGATGTTTATCTACACGTACCATTTCCACGATATTCACGTGCAAATCATGGAAAACAACACAAACGCTTTTCCCGTGCAAGATAACTGTGTATTGA
>JAWPHD010014235.1:0-62620 GCA_037043455.1 Cyrtodaria siliqua | reverse complement strand
GAAAGGATCCCTTCGTAGGCATATTTGACCTTATTTATTGGGTTTGTCAAAATGAAAGGATCCCTTCATAGGCATATTTGACCTTATTTATTGGGTTTGACAAAATGAAAGGTTCCCTTCATAGGCATTTTTGACCTTATTTATTGGGTTTGACAAAATGAAAGGATCCCTTCATAGGCATATTTGACCTTATTTATTGGGTTTGTCAAAATGAAAGGATCCCTTCATAGGCATATTTGACCTTATTTATTGGGTTTGACAAAATGAAAGGTTCCCTTCATAGGCATATTTGACCTTATTTATTGTGTTTGTCAAAATGAAAGGATCCCTTCATAGGCATATTTGACCTTATTTATTGGGTTTGACAAAATGAAAGGTTCCCTTCATAGGCATTTTTGACCTTATTTATTGGGTTTGACAAAATGAAAGGATCCCTTCATAGGCATATTTGACCTTATTTATTGGGTTTGACAAAATGAAAGGATCCCTTCATAGGCATATTTTGTTAAGCTCAAGCTGCAACTTCGACCTTATTTATTGTGAAAGGACTATTCATCTCTGTGCGTAATGTGTATTGTCTCATTACAGGATATGGTAAAGGGTACAAATACAACCCAGACTTCAGGGAACCAGTGGATCAAGAATATTTCCCCAAGTGTTTGCTGGGTACCAACTTCTTTAAATGAACAAATAGATAGTTTTTATCTACGCTGTGAACCAGTGTCTTCAAACGAACAAATATGTATCTTTTCTGCATTCCTATCACATCATTTATGACCATAGTAATGCTAGCATGCACGAGTTTTGACAACGTTGTTTATCTTTTCTCGCAATCAATTTAGGTAAAATGTTTATACTTTATATTAAATTAAACACACATAGACATGCTTTCTTGACTCTGGATACCATTCTCGTCAAACGAACAGACGTGGGAGTTACCGCAGAGAGACTTTAGATGAAATTAGTGTCATGTTTGCATAAAAGGCTCGTGCTGTCTCAACTATGCAAACGAATAAACAAAACAATTAAGTAGTTGCATAGTTTGGTAACTGAAACACGATACAGTTGAAACTTGTGGAGATGTGGACACTTATATTCCAGATAAGAGAGACTTCAGAGATGATATGCGACATTTTGCCGGGTGAACTATATATATAACTATATGTAAACAAAGAATAAGATATCATAGTTTCGCCCCAAGTCCTCGTTTTGTGTGTCGTCCAGATGGTTTATAAAGATTAGCCGTCTGCTATTTTTTGTGCATTTTGCCTGCTATTTGCCTTACATACGATATGTAATGACGTATTTAATACAAACTGCCAGCTTCGTTTAATTGTAATGCGCATCCATGGCCAAAAATTCACATTGATGTGAAATCCAAGATGGCTGCCGAAGTTGAAAGTAGATTTTTAAAAACAAGTTTGTAATGACTACTTGTTGAAAATTATGTGATATGGGACATTTTCTGAAATGATCAGCATGACGATGTTGATCCTTGTCGAAACGTTAAACATGGATGCCAGAGGCCTTTTTAGCTCTACTGGCCAAGGGCCAGCAGAGCTTATGGGATGGTGTGTTGTCCGTCTTCCGTCGTCCGTCCGTCGTCCGTCGTCCGTCCGTCGTCCGTCCGTTAACTTTTGCTTGTGTACACTCTAGAGGCCACATTTCTGATGCAATCATCATGAAACTTTGTCAGAATGTTTGTCTCAATGAAATCTCGGTCAAGTTCGAAAATGGGTCATGTGGGGTCAAAAACTAGGTCACTAGGTCAAATATTGGAAAAACCTTGTGTACACTCTAAAGGCCATATTTTTGACCCGAGCTTGATGCAACTTTGTCAGAATGTTTGTCTTAATTATATCTTGGTCAAGTTTGAAAATTGGTCACATGGGGTTAAAAACTAGGTCACTAGGTCAAACTTTGGAAAAACCGTGTGTACACTCTAGAGGCCATATTTCTGACCCAATCTTGATGAAACTTTGTCAAAATGTTTGTCTTAATTATATCTTGGTCAAGTTCAAAAATGGGTCACATGGTATTAAAAACTAGGTCACTAGGTCAAACTTTGGAAAAACCGTTTGTACACTCTAGAGGCCATATTTTTGACCTGATCTTGATGAAACTTTGTCAGAATGTTTGTCTTAATGAAATCTAGGTCAAGTTCAAAAATGGGTCATGTGGGGTCAAAAACTAGGTCACTAGGTCAAATACTTGAAAAAACTTGTGTACACTCTAGAGGTCATATTTGTTACCCAATCTTGATGAAACTTTGTCAAATTGTTAATCTTAATTATATCTTGATCAAGTTCGAAAATGAGTCACATGAAGTTAAAACTAGGTCACTAGGTCAAATATTGGAAAAACCTTGTGTACACTCTAGAGGCCATATTTTCGACCCGAGCTTGATGCAACTTTGTCAGAATGTTTGTCTTAATTATATCTTGGTCAAGTTTGAAAATGGGTCACATGGGGTTAAAAACTAGGTCACTAGGTCAAATACTTGAAAAACTTTGTACACTCTAGAAGCCGTATAAAAAGTCCAGACTCTATTGTGCCCATCGCGTCAGGTATACCTTGATGTGTTCGTTGGCGGACGGACTATAAACCTTAAAATCACACACACACACACACACACACACACACACACACACACACACACACACACACACACACACACACACACACACACACACACAAGCCTTATTTCTGACCCAATCTTGATGAAACTTTGTCAAAATGTTTGTCTTCATTATATCTTGGTCAAGTTCAAAAATGGGTCACTAGGTCAAACTTTGGAAAAACCGTGTGTACACTCTAGAGGCCATATTTTTGACCCGATCTTGATGAAACTATGTCAGAATGTTTGTCTCAATGAAATCTCGGTCAAGTTCAAAAATGGGTCATGTGGGGTCAAAAACTAGGTCAAATACTTGAAAAAACTTGTGTACACTCTAGAGGTCATATTTGTTACCCAATCTTGATGAAATTTTGTCAAATTGTTTATCTTAATTATATCTTGATCAAGTTCGGAAATGGGTCACATGAAGTTAAAAACTAGGTCACTAGGTCAAATATTGGAAAAACCTTGTGTACACTCTAGAGGCCATATTTTTGACCCGAGCTTGATGCAACTTTGTCAGAATGTTTGTCTTAATTATATCTTGGTCAAGTTTGAAAATGGGTCACATGGGGTTAAAAACTAGGTCACTAGGTCAAATATTGGAAAAACCTTGTGTACACTCTTTGTCAAAATGTTTGTCTTAATTATATCTTGGTCAAGTTCAAAAATGGGTCACAGGGTGTTAAAAACTAGGTCACTAGGTCAAACTTTGGAAAAACACTCTAGAGGCCATATTTTTGACCCGATCGTGATGCAATTTTGTCAGAATATTTGTCTCAATTATAGCTTGCTAAAGTTCGAAAATGGGTCACACAGGGTCACACAGGGTTAAAAACTAGGTCACTAGTACACTCTAGAGGCCATATTTCTGACCCGATCTTGATGAAACTTTGTCGAAATGTTGTCTTAATTATATTTTGGTCAAGTTCGAAAATGGGTCCCATGGGGTCAAAAACTAGGTCACTAGGTCAAATACTTGAAAAAACTTGTGTACACTCTAGAGGTCATATTTGTTACCCAATCTTGATGAAATTTTGTCCAATTGTTTATCTTAATTATATCTTGATCAAGTTCGGAAATGGGTCACATGAAGTTAAAAACTAGGTCACTAGGTCAAATATTGGAAAAACCTTGTGTACACTCTAGAGGCCATATTTTTGACCCGAGCTTGATGCAACTTTGTCAGAATGTTTGTCTTAATTATATCTTGGTCAAGTTTGAAAATGGGTCACATGGGGTTAAAAACTAGGTCACTAGGTCAAATATTGGAAAAACCTTGTGTACACTCTTTGTCAAAATGTTTGTCTTAATTATATCTTGGTCAAGTTCAAAAATGGGTCACAGGGTGTTAAAAACTAGGTCACTAGGTCAAACTTTGGAAAAACACTAGAGGCCATATTTTTGACCCGATCTTGATGCAATTTTGTCAGAATATTTGTCTCAATTATAGCTTGCTAAAGTTCGAAAATGGGTCACACAGGGTTACACAGGGTCAAAAACTAGGTCACTAGTACACTCTAGAGGCCATATTTCTGACCCGATCTTGATGAAACTTTGTCGAAATGTTGTCTTAATTATATTTTGGTCAAGTTCGAAAATGGGTCCCATGGGGTCAAAAACTAGGTCACTAGGTCAAATACTTGAAAAACCTTGTGTACACTCTAGACACCATGTAGTACGACTCGATTCATCAATGGTATAACAGCCAGTAGAGCGTTCACAGGCCCTCTTGGGCCTCTTGTTTGTTTACATAGACTTGTATAGTAAAAACTTGTAGCGACTACTCCTCTCAAACTACATGGTGGATTTTCATGAAACTTCACAGGAATGTTGCTCTTGATGTCAAATTGATCCTAGCAAGATTTCAGGTCGGCGGAAATTCAAGATGGCCGCCATATCTAAAAATAGATTTTAAAAAACTAGAGTGTAGCGACTACTTCTTGAAAACTATAAGTGATATTGGTATGGTACTTTTTCTAAAATGATCGACATGACATGTTGTTGATCCTTGTCGAAAATTATTTTGATTTGACATTAAACATGGCCGCAAATGGCCGTCTTTGTTTACATAGAGTTATATAATAAAACCTTGTAGCAACTACTCCTCTGAAACTACATGACGGATTTTCATGAAACTTCACAGGAATGTTGCTCATTATATCTAGATGATCCTAGCAAAATTTCAGGTCAGCCGAAAATTCAATCTGGCCACGACCGCATAAAATATTTGTTAAAACCCCAGTTTGTAACTACTTCTTGAAAACTATAAGTGATATTGATATGGGACTTTTTCTAAAATGATCAGCATGGCATGATGTTGGTTCTTGTTGAAAATCTTTTGATTCAACATTAAATATGGCTGCCGCTTTGTTTACATAGCATTATATATTAAAAACCTGTAGTGATTACTGCTCTGAAACTACTCGACAGATTTTTATGAAGCTTTACAGGAATTTTGGTCTTGATGTCTAGTTGATCCTAGCAACATTTCAAGTCGGCTGGAAATTCAAAATGGCCGCCACAGCTAAAAATAGATTTTTAAAAAACAAATTTGTAGGGACTACTTCTTGAAAACTGTAAGTTTTATTGATATGGGACATTTTTTCTAAAATGGTCAGCATGACATGATGTTGGTCCCTTGTTGAAATCATTTTGATTCGACGTAAAAACTTGTAGCAACTACTCCTCTGAAACTACTTGACCGATTTCATGAAACTTCACAGGAATATTGCACTTGATGTCTAGTTGATCCTGTCAACATTTCAAGTCCACCGAAAATTCAAGATGACCGCCACAGCTAAAAATAGATTTTTAATAAACAAATTCGTAGTGACACTACTAAATATAAGTGATATTGATATGGGACTTCTTTTAAAATGATCAGCATGACATGGTGTTGGTCCTTGTCGAAAATCATTTTGATTCGTCTTTAAACATGGCTGCAAGCGGCCATCTTTTGTTTACATAGAGTTATATACTAAAAACTTGCAGTGACTACTCCTATGAAACTACTTTAATGATTTTCATAAAACTTAACAGAAATGTTGCTCTTGATGTCTAGTTGATCCTAGCAGAATTGTAGGTCGGCCGGAAATTCAAGATGGCCACCATGGTTAAAAATAGATAGATCTTAAAAAACAAATTTGAAGCGACTACTTCTTGAAAACTATAGTGTTATTGATATGGGACTTTTTCTAAAATGATCAGCTGACATGATGTTGGTCCTTGTTGAAAATTGCTTTGATTCGAAATTAAAATTGGCTGCAGTGGCGATCTTTGTTTACCTAGAGTTATATAGTAAAACTTGTAAAGACTACTCCCACTGAAACTACTAAACAGATTTTCATGGAACTTCACAAGGAATGCTGATCTAGCTATCAAAACCCATCAGTAGAGCTTCAAGGTCATTGACCTCTTGTTTATTAATCATTACTTTGAAAGTATCTGCAGAAGAAAAATATGTAAAACTATAGTAATCATATCAACAATTATACCTTTCCTTTTGTATCACCTTTTTGAAGATGTTTTTTGAAGATGTTATTTTCTACGTGACCGTTTCATCAACATTAAAGTTTTGCGCTTAAGTTACTTTAAACTTTTAGTTATAGTTATATCTTGGGTAGTACAATGTAACTAGCAGATGTGGGTGACCTTGACCCTGCAGGTAAATGGCATATACCTTAGTGATTTCATCAGTTTGTGTGCACACTATGACCTATTTATGTCGACGTGCAGAAAAACACCATTCATTCATGCATTACCTTAATGAATTATAGGAACCATCATGATTCAACGCACAAAATATATATGAATACAAAATATTGTGACTAGCATTCAATTCATGCTGGTTATAAGGTCAACATTGAATTCTTAGCATTTAGTTCAGTTTCTCTCAGATTCCATGCAGAAGATCTACCAAATGTTGGCAATGTAACTTACTTTGAGTCGCACCTATCTTCACATATTTCATGTTTATCAAAGCAGTGTAGGTGAAACATTTAATTCCAGTGAATTCTTGTAATTGTATTATCTGAAATTGAATATTCTGATTATTGTTACAATTCATATAAACATAACATCCAAGGGTATAGTTATGTCAGTAAAGTTGTCTGAAGATAGATATATCTAGGAATACAATGTTCAGTCTAAAGATGGACTTATTTATTTACCATTCAGTTATCAACATGATAACTGAGTCTTAACATGATATACAAAGGGCAGACAACTAGTTACTATCTATTCTGTAGACTTTAATGAGTTTTCTGACCTTAGGAAATAAAAACATTCTGCACAATTGGAATTGAATTGGATTTTTGGTCGAACCAACATGGCGACTTCCCAGCTTCCGTTGGTGGAGGAATCCCAGGTGCACCTCCGGCATACATGTGGTACCTCACGGCGTGAGATGAAATCTCGCGGAATTTTAACCCTCCTCCCGGCACCACGGAATTGTGTGAAAAACTCCCGTAAAATTGCTAAAATCGAATTTTCGAAAATCATCGGTCTGATTTCCTTTGTTTGGTACATGTTTGCGTAAAAGCCAACTTGATGTTATTGTCACGTGACGTGTTGTGTACCTAGATTTGACCTGGATAGATAGCCTGGGGGAAAGTGTTATTTACAAACAGTTTATTGGCTTAAATGATCTTATCAAAGGATTAGCAGCACACTTATGAAGTCTTTTATGATGTCTGTAATTAAACAGGTTCGATGTGACTTGAAACAAATTGCTGGTATCATTTATTTAGAAGTGGAAAATGAATGTTTGTTAAAGGTGAAGCAGTAATTATCGGATAGCGAAAACGAAAGTAGACATTGTCGGCGTGAATTTGGTGAGTATGTTTGATTTAATTAATGAATTTTATAAAGATTTTACTTCAAAAGGAGTTCCTTGATTGACGTACGTCGCTTTTGTTCGATGTTTGTATGTTTGATTTAAGATTTTATTTTTAAAAAAGGGGTTCCTTGGTTAATGTTGGTTGCTTTCATTCCATGTTTGTACTTTGTCTGACAAAAATAAAAGTTTGGAAATGTTCTTTCTTTTGTGTTTTTAATTCTGGAATGTACTTGTTTATAAATAGGATAATTGATATAACTCGCTACTTTTTATTAATCATTTTAGAGGTATACTCGTCGGGGGCCACTTTCCGTCACTTATGTAAACATAAACTAATTTTTCAGACAAATCTATGTATCCTGACAATTTTTACTCTATTTTCTATTAGGTTACCTCTTCATGCAAATTTGATACCAAAGAAATTTGTTTTATATAAATTATCGAAGTGGCATGTGACCTTTTTATAAATAGACTAAAACTGGGAAATCATTTTGTTTACAAGCCCAGTTTCCGTCATGTATTTTATCGAGTGATAGATTCAACTAGGTCAAGATAAAGTAAACTTTTATGAATTAGAAACTTGTTTGCAAGTCTATTCAACAATTTCATTGTAAAAATGATATGTTTGCATTGTTCCATCAGTCGCATCGATCGTTATAACAATGCGCCTGGTAACGTCAATGTAAAACGTTCAACGACGACAATTTACAGTAACTCTGTGTAAATCAAACAGATGCAGGTTGTAAGAGTTGCTTCTCTTTGGTTAAATTTATAATCACGGTATATTTTAACTGCATCCACTGAAGAGTGATAAAAATATGACGTCATTACAGTGTTATTTTTTTAATAGTTTATTATGCGGCAGTATGCACGCGCATCCCCAACGCCATATAAGGAAGTAAACACATTTTTCGGAGAAATCCCTTTCGTTTTTTACCGCTTATTTACTTTTTGGTTGTTTTTTCTGTTTCCAATCTTCAGTTATATACGTCTGACAATAAGTGACATCGCGAAAGTAATTTGTTGTGTAAAAACGTTTTTTAAATGAGAATGACGGAAACTGGGCTTGGACGGAAACTGGCCTCTAACGAGTATATTTAAGGTAAGTTTCAACACAATATCTGTGAACTTGTGAGGAAGTGTAAGGGTGTATGCAGCTAAGTTCAGGACAGTTAGTGAAAGTTCACTGTGTTAAGATTAGGGCTGTGTTCAAGAGATGACACTTATTTGAGAGACTCCGAGTCAAGACCATAATATAAAGCACCAATATTTATAGTGCTAGATGATCTTACATGTTTATCCTTGATTATTAATGTTTATAATTATTCAAAAAAAAAATAAAAAAAAATCACGAAAATAAAAAAAAATCACGAAAATAAAACATTGTTTAAAAATTATTTTACTCGTTCTTGTTATATCCACAGAAATCGATGAAGAAACTTGTTAAAGTTTATTTTTAGATATTTGTTTATGGAATTTGGGTAAAAAATATGGCTCGCGTGCTAAAAATAGCCCGCGAAAAAAACTCCCAAATTTTTGCATGAATCTCCCTTAAAAAGATCACTAAAATCCCAGATTGAGGTCCTGAAAATATCACATGTATGCTCCAGGCAATTTTCGTGCATGGACTGGCACCTGGGTAGAACCACCGATGTTCCTTGTGCCCTCTTCCTCAAATAAAGATTCTTAGTCCCATGAGGACTTGACCTGACAGATGAGGGGCAAATGATTGTAAGTCGAAGACTCGAACCACTCGTCCACAGAGACCCCTATACTACACAATAAAAAGTACATGTAGTACATAGATAAGCACTTTCATTTTTGAAGTACAGGATTTAGTTCAGGTGCAAATTTGATAGACAAAATTGTGCGGAAGGGCAAAATCGGCATTAAATATGCATATTTATTACATTTCTATGTGTGAAAGATCAGGATTTTTCAATGAAAGAAAATTCATAATCACTAAATATTATTAACTAATGCCAAACACAAAAATAACTAATTGTGACATTGGGTCATGAAGTCATTTAAGTGTTGAAGATGTTGACATTGTTTGCGGAAAACATTCAAGAAAGCAAAACATTTTGATTAATTTTCATACGCAGGTTTAAAATATATTAAATATTATTCGGGGCACTTGTTTCAGCCAAAGGTTTTTCAGCAATAACTTCAGTAATTTTAATAGTATGTCCATCGATTATATATCATCGGAACTTGCATTTTTAGTGGTAAATTAAAATACCTTAATTTTGAAATTTGATTGAGAAATATTTTAGAGCCAAAATTCTTTTTTGATGAGGCTTTTCCCATGTAAACTTGTTGCTGGGACAGCAGCAAATTGAGAAATATAATTAAGAATAACTTCAGTTAGCCTCAATAGTTCGCTATACAACTTTCAGGATGTTTCAATTTAATTTTGTCCAACACAGTAAAACCATTTTAAATTTCTAAAAAAAAAGTGTTTTTCTAATTTGTGAGGCAGCAGAATTTTGCAGTGAAAATGCCTTGTAAAAACAACTTTCGCACATGAATTTTTTATTTCTCAACCGAATTTGAAAAGTAAGGTATCTTTATTTACCACTAAAAACGTCTGATTCACTAGTTGAATTTTGTCTAAGAAGTCTAAAATCCCTTTGGATAATAAATAGATAATTCTACTGGTATATTCTGTTATCAGGATTTTCTTTATTATACCCGCGCTTAACACATTTTTGTTTCGTCACGTCGCATCCCATTGTGTCACGTCACGCAACACATTTTTATTACTTGCATACATCAAACAGTTTTGAATGTTTTTTCCCCAAAATTCATATACACATATCAACTGATGACCTTATGTCCCTCTACATCACCCATTGTTGATTGCCTAATTTATTATAGAATTATGGCCCTTTGTTTGACTTAGAATTTAGGTGGGGGTATTCATCACCTTCAGTGATAATTCTAGTTGATGGTAGGTACTTTAATGGTTTCTCGAACGCAGTCGGTAGTGCGGCGGATTTGTAACCGGAGGCCCCGGGTTCAAAAGCTTGGACAAGTTTGAAAACCAGCCAGATCGGACTAGTAAAAGCGGAGTTATGGCCCTTGATTTAGTTAAAAATGCTGTATTTTGCCTCGTTAAGATGATAGAGCCTTCATTTTTCATTCGATCTTTACCAAACTTTAAGAGATTGTTAATGTCAATGAAACCGTCATTTTTCATTCAGTCTTTACCAAACTTTTAAGAGATTGTTAATGTCAATAAAAGTTCGGACAAGTTCGAAAACCAGCATATCGGACCAGTAACTGTAACAGCAGAGTTATGGCCCTTGATTTAGTTAAAAATGCTATATTTTGCATCGTTAAGACGATAGGGCCTTCATTTTTCATCCAATCTTTTTTACCAGATTGTTAATATCAGTGAAATCTCAGACATGTTTGAAAACCGGCCAGATCGGACCAGTAGCAGCTGAGTTGTGGCCCTTTATTTAGTTAGAAATGCTATATTTTGCCTCGTTAAGACGATAGGGCCTTCATTTTTCATCTGATCTTTACGAAATGATATCAGATTTTTTAGTTATGGTCCTTGATTTAGTTAAAAATGCTGTATATTACCCAAAATTTTCAAAAAATGTAAATTGCTGTCACTCGAGTCATTGATGTTATAAGAGCCATGTTAGCCAGTAGAGTGTCCACATGCCCTCTTAGGCCTCTTGTTTTCAAGAATTGTTGGATCCATTCTATTGGTTAAGTTTGTTCCCCAGGGTAAACAAATGTCCCACAAGTCGCCATTTTATAAATAGAGTTGTTGGGTAAAGTGACCATGAGTCACTTTTTGGAAATGACATAGATCCAGGACGTTAAACGGTAATTCAATCTGGGTTTTGTTTAAATCAATATGGCATTAATTCCTGGCCTTTAGCCTGGTAATCAATATGGCATTAATGCCTGGCCTATAGCCTGGTGGCTGTTATGTAGAAACAGCATGCTGGAGTTGAAGCATGTTCTTTAACGGCTAATCAACACATAGGTTATTTAGAGCCACCCCTGAGAGAGAGGGGAAGGATGCATAGGAATCTGGGAACCTGCCCTACTTTTACTATCAAACAGATTCCTCTGGTTCTTTAACATGCTTGGAGGATAGACTCCGATACAGTGGACCGTCCGGTTAACGTCCCCATCTGACAGATGAAGCTGATGTAGAGTGTCTCCGA
This sequence comes from Cyrtodaria siliqua, assembly GCA_037043455.1. Lineage (NCBI taxonomy): Eukaryota > Metazoa > Mollusca > Bivalvia > Adapedonta > Hiatellidae > Cyrtodaria > Cyrtodaria siliqua. Next base: position 50,970 of record JAWPHD010014235.1, on the reverse strand, counting down.
TTCACTAGACCGCCCGATTAACGTCCCCATATGACAGATGAGGCTGATGTAATGTGTCTCTGATACACTGGACCGCCCGGTTAACTTCCCCATCTGACAGATGAGGCTGATGTAGAGTGTCTCCTATACACTGGACCGCCCGGTTAACGTCCCCATCTGACTGATGGGGCTAATGTAGAGTGTCTCCGATACACTGGACCGCCCGGTTAATGTCCCCATCTGACAGATAAGGCTGATGTAATGTGTCTCTGATACACTGGACCGCCCGGTTAATGTCCCCATCTGACAGATGAGGCTGATGTAGAGTGTCTCCGATACACTGGACCGCCCGGTTAACGTCCCCATCTGACTGATGGGGCTAATGTAGAGTGTCTCCGATACACTGGACCGCCAGGTTAATGTCCCCATCTGACAGATGAGGCTGATGTAGGGTGTCTCGGATACACTGGACCGCCCGGTTAACGTCCCCATCTGACAGATGAGGCTGATGTAGGGTGTCTCCGATACACTGGACCGCCCGGTTAACGTCCCCATCTGACAGATGAGGCTGATGTAGGGTGTCTCCGATACACTGGACCGCCCGTCTGACAGATGAGGCTGATGTAGAGTGTCTCCGATACACTGGACCGCCCGGTTAATGTCCCCATCTGACGGATGAGGCTAATGTAGGGTGTCTCCGATACACTGAACGCCCGGTTAACGTCCCCATCTGACAGATGAGGCTGATGTAGGGTGTCTGCGATACACTGGACCGCCTGGTTAACGTCCCCATCTGACAGATGAGGCTAATGTAGGGTGTCTCCGATACACTGGACTGCCCGGTTAACGTCCCCATCTGACAGATGAGGCTGATGTAGGGTGTCTCCGATACACTGGACCGCCCGGTTAACGTCCCCATCTGACAGATGAGGCTGATGTAATGTGTCTCGAATACACTGGACTGCACGGTTAATGTCCCCATCTGACAGATGAGGCTAATGTAGGGTGTCTCCCATACACTGGACTGCGCGGTTAACGTCCCCATCTGACAGATGAGGCTGATGTAATGTCTCCGATACACTGGACCGCTCGGTTAACGTCCCCATCTGACAGATGAGGCTAATGTAATGTGTCTCCGATACACTGGACTGCGCGAATAACGTCCCCATCTGACAGATGAGGCTGATGTAATGTGTCTCCGATACACTGGACTGCGCGGTTAACGTCCCCATCTGACAGATGAGGCTAATGTAATGTGTCTCCGATACACTGGACTGCGCAGTTAACGTCCCCATCTGACAGATGAGGCTGATGTAATGTGTCTCCGATACACTGGACCGCTCGGTTAACGTCCACATCTGACAGATGAGGCTAATGTAATGCGTCTCCGATACACTGGACTGCGCGGTTAACGTCCCCATCTGACAGATGAGGCTGATGCAATGTGTCTCCGATACACTGGACTGCGCGGTTAACGTCCCCATCTGACAGATGAGGCTGATGTAATGTGTCTCCGATACACTGTACCGCTCGGTTAACGTCCCCATCTGACAGATGAGGCTAATGTAGGGTGTCTCTGATACACTGGACCGCCCGGTTAATGTCCCCATCTGACAGTTGAGGCTAATGTAGAGTGTCTCCGATACACTGGACTGCGTGGTTAACGTCCCCATCTGACAGATGGACTGATGTAATGCGTCTCCGATACACTCGACCGCTCGGTTAACGTCCCCATCTGACAGATGAGGCTAATGTAGGGTGTCTCTGATACACTGGACTGCGCGGTTAACATCCCCCTCTGACAGATGAGGCTAATGTAGGGTGTCTCCCGATACACTGGACCGCTCGGTGAACGTCCCCATCTGACAGATGAGGCTAATATAGGGTGTCTCCGATACACTGGACCGCCCGGTTAACGTCCCCATCTGACAGATGAGGCTGATGTAGGGTGTCTCCGATACACTGGACCGCCTGGTTAACGTCCCCATCTGACAGATGAGGCTGATGTAGAGTGTCTCCGATACACTGGACCGCTCGGTTAATGTCCCCATCTGACAGATGAGGCTGATGTAGAGTGTCTCCTATACACTGGACCGCCCGGTTAACGTCCCCATCTGACTGATGGCGCCAATGTAGAGTGTCTTGCCCACGATCCCGCCAACAAAACTCAGTGACATCGTTGCGGTTTAAACTCACCGTGTTTTCCACGGGGCCACACCAGAAACCAGCAGTATGGTATAATAAGGTTTTGCTTATGAATGGGTACTTTGGGACAGTGAACATTAAAGTGGATGTGGCCATAATGGCTAAATGTCTCAGTTAAGTTTGATAACCAGCCAGATCGCACAGGTAACCACTGAGTTATTTCCCCTTTATTGATGATAATTGTTGAAATTGTTGATCTGCTCTGTAAGTCGAGAAATTCTATTTGAAATTTAACCAAACTTGGAAACTGATGGCCAAATATTTGGTTCAAGTTTGATAACCAGCCAAATCTCTTCAGTAGTGCTGGAGTTATTGCCCTTTAATCGGTGATAATTGTTGAAATTGACGATGTCTACTCAAGCACAAGTAATTTTACTCAAGTCACCACCAAACACATTGTTAATGGGCATAATATTGGGTCAAGATCGATATCCAGTAAGATCGCACTAGTAACAGTAGAACTTTTGCCCCTTAATTGTTTCAACTTGTTGAAATAATGCAAAGTGAATCCCTTGGAAGAAACAAACACAAACAAGAGAGAAAAGTACACTCGCTTTATTGAGTATGTTGATGAGAGGTAATATAAGATGCAACATCACGCACGCTAGCACCGGCCTAAGTGGTATTCTACTTTAAAGCCACAAAGAGTGTCCAAAGGATCAGTATGTAATAACACTACTGATATGTAGACAAGGTGACGTTTTACACCCGCCACACAGCACTAAACAAATGCTAGTGTGAATGTCAATAAATACTGCAAAGTGGATCCCTGGGAATAAATTAAGTAAATAACTCCCCAACTTTTCCCTTCACAACATCGTTATTGTGTGACAATTTTGCACTCCTGTTAAATCTTTGTCATGCATGCTTGTCCAAGTTCTGGTTCTTTTTTAAGTATTTAGGTATGAATGCAAGTCCTAAAGCTTCAGACATGGTATTAATGAGAAAAAAATCAAAAAAAATCTGTTGGTTGGCTGTACTGTCCTCAGTCAGTTTCATTTCTAATTAAAGAATCTAAAATGCCACATTTCAATACAAAACTGTTCTTTCAAACTGTAGCCATGTGTTTAGGGCATAACATAATGCACGGGAGTGTGCCAATTAAAAGTCTTAGATTTGTTCGCAGATACTTACAATACTCGTAATTGAATATGTGTAAAACGAATTGGTAACTCGTAATTCAACACTTCGGCAATGATGACAATAGGGTGATGGTGCTTATATTGTACTTGTAGAGTTTGGATTCGCAACATACGTAAGTTACATGTACCTTATTAGTAGGCTTTGAAATGGTGTACATCTGTTGTAAAATGTTCCTGTTGTTGACGAGATAGCACCTTTAAAATGGAAGATGCAACCTTCATAGACTTAACTTACTTGTGTGTGTGTGTATCCCATGACCACTGCTCTGAGCATAACAGGTAGCTTGCAGGGTCAAATGCACAGGTTTGTAAGTAAGGCTAAAAGGTTACATAATCTTTTTTGCCGAAGATTAAGTGTCAAATTAGTCTCAATTAATGCCTGGGTTACCAATGGGTGATTTAATGCTAAGTTGACAGTAATGTTTTACACAGTTACTTGACACAGAGTCTGTATCATCTCTGTTAACGTTTACAATACTCAAACTGTGGCTTAAAGATGAATGGCCACCCTTCTTGTAGTATTATCAATTAACAAATTTAAGTCTTAAACATCATGAACATTTCTTGATAGTCTCGGAGAGAAACAAATATTTAAAACCGCTACTAAGTTGTATGCAAAAATAAGTAATATTTGCATGACGTAGATACTATTTTTACCACTGCGTGACTGCACGGGGAAATGAGGTAAATCTGCATTGTAAAGCTGCACAACTATTGACATAATTGATAAATACATTTACCTGTGAATTAATGTACCTGTTCAAAGTTTTATGTCATCAAATAAAATCTTCTCGCTTTTCACAGATATAGCAATGTGTGAATTGTAAATGTATATTGTTGTGTATTGATTCCGATTTAAATAAACATAAACATGTTCATGAAACAAAACATGGCCGGAGAACTTTAAAGGAAAAGTGATATTTAAGTCTAAGGGAGACCAGTGTGATATACAAATGTAGAGATAACAGTCTCAGCTCAGATTACATAGACAGGTATGAGTAAATGTTATTGGAGTTTGAGAAAACCCATCGTCGGAACCTATGTGTGATTGATTGCGTTGTCACTTCATTCATCAATTGAGAGTAACGTAATGCAATCGAACGTGGGTACAGAGGGTCAGATGGCTGACTTATAGCACAGGTTTTGTAGTTATCACAGGTAAAAGGTTGCATGATTTTTTTCACCGAAGGTTAAGTTTCAAATTGTCTCAATTAACGCCTGGATACATTGGGTGATTTAATGCAAAGTTGACAGTAATGTTATACACAATTACTTAACACGTGCCTGTTTAAAATACTCAAACTGTGGCTTAAAGGAAAAGTGATATTTAAGTCTAAGGGAGACTACTAATGTGATAAACTACTGTGGAGATAAAAGTCTCAGCTCAGGTAACATAGACGGGTATGAGTAAATGTTATTGGAGTTTGAGAAAATGCATGGCCGGAACCCACGTGTGTTTGATTGTGTTGTCACTTCATTCATCAATGGAGAGTAACGTAATGCAATCGAACGTGGGTACAGATGCAGAAAGTTCAGTGTTCAGTACTTGTTTATGTAGAGCCAAAGGCCTCAAAGTGAGCTGAAAGGGACTGATCTTTGTCATCATCCATGCATCCAGCCGGCTGGCGAAAAACGTTTACCTAAAAAGCTTTTGCTCATAAACAGCTTTGCCAATTTTGATCAAACTCTACATGGATGATGCGTAGGTTAATGGCTTTCAAAAGTATGCAAATTAGGTTAAAGTGGCATCAGTCTGAAATGGCTGCTGTTAATAAAAAATAGTCCAAACCTTAAAAAAATAATCTCAATAACCATTGTCAAATTTCATCCCTTTTCTTTATAAATCACCAAACCCGAGACTATCAATTTTATACAAATAAAGTACGCAGGATGACTGGCGCTATATGTACTTAGAGCTTCAATATTCTTTTTATACGTCCATTTGAAAACTGGAACATAAAATTATATGGCATTGTACATCCATCCATCCGTACATTAACAATTTGAATTTCGCTTGATAACTCATGAAGTATTACCGGTACACAAAGTTTCATGGAACTTCGAAGACTGTCCTGGAGACAAGGATAATCCCTATTGTTTTTGAGGTCACTAGATCATAGATGAAGGTCACGATGACCCAACACAAAAAGACGGTTTCTGCACTGTAACTCAAGTACCTTTCAACCTAGGACCATAGAGAGACTGCCAATGGGACAAGGATGATCCCTATTATTTTTGAGATTAATAGGTCAAAGGTCAAGGCTGGTGTGACCCAACATAGAAAATAGCTTCCTTATCTCAACCTAAATTCTGGATGATAGTATTACACACAGGATCATGAAACTGCATAGCTAGACTTCCCATGGGACAAGTGTGATCTCTATTGTTTTTGAGGTCACTAGGTCAAAGATCAAGGACACAGTGACCCAACGTAGAAAAATAGCTCCGTGCTATTAACTTGAGTACCTTTCAACCTAGAATCATGAAACTTCATAGATATACTGCACATCCCTATTGTTTTTGAGATCACAATCAAGGTTGCGGTGACTTGACATATAAAACGGTTCTCGCTGTTTCTCAATTAAACGAAGCAACTTGAAATTTTCAAAAAATTGAATTCATAAAGAGATATCAATATGTTTACGTGCGGTACACTATGAGACACACCAGATTGATTGTTGTTTCAAGTTAGCTACGGCAGTTTTCATAAGTCGCTGGATATAGTGTGTGATTTATTCTGTGTTACACATCAGTTGTGTTGATTAAGAAAGCTTTTACCAAAAGTGCAAAATACATATTATTTTGATTCTCCTATGTTGTGTGACCAACAACAGACCATTGTGAACATAATTCAAAGCATGTAAATAAGAAAAAATAACCACGACCATTTTTTGAACATGTTTGTATTGAAATTCATTTAAACACCAAAAACACACAAATTACAATTCTACTTAAAACTAATTGGTTAATACAAAAAATGAAAGAACAAAGATAACATAAAGACAAAAAATGTTTTTATAAAAAAAAAAGAAGCTCAGTCATTATAAATCAATCTGCGGTGTAATCAGGCTATTATGTAACGTATGTTACAATGCGACTTGTCAGGGTTTCATGTATACTATTACAGAAGATGGACACACATCATATTTGCATATTTTCATTTCTTGACAAAAGTAACGAAGAAAGTGTTCATTTAAGCATATCTAAATATATTTATTCCACCTTATTCGTCCCACCAAATAAACCAAGAGTACAAATAAAATTATAGAGTCCATGAATATTTAACATTATTTAAGCCGCAGAAAATAAACCAGCCTCTTTTTAAACATAGCCCATGTTTGACAATTGTAATGCATGACTACATATATAATGTATTTATAAAATTACATCTATTAAATGTATAAGCTTGAATATATCAATAGTAACGTATGTTTCATTAATCAACATTTACATATATGCTGCATACTAGAATTGCAAACCAGTTTTCAAAATGTTTGAATTAAATGGAATTGGGGTTTTATGGCGCACCAACACATGAAAGGTTATATGATGCCAACAGGAATGAACATGCCAGGCTCATCCTCCATGTACATCGAGATACAATATGGAGAACGGGCCTATAGAACCTTCTCATCCGCAACTGCAGTTCAGGATGAGAAGGTTCTAGGCCCGTTCTCCATATGTACATGGAGGATGAGCCTGGCATGTTCATTCCTGTTAGGCGCCATATAACCTTTCATGTGTTGGTGCACATTAAAACCCCAATTCAATTCAAGTTAGGGCGATCATTTATGTAATTTATATACTCTTTTTAATGTTCATGAATACTTATTTTCTGCTTTAATTTAATGTGTTCAAATAGTAATGTATGTTTATTAAAAGTAACATGTTTCAATACACATGTAGTCAAGGGCGTAGCCAGGCATACTCCTGTACGCCCGGGCGTAATCTAGAAAATCGAATGTGAAAATATAAAAGTGCTTATTTTTTAAAATTAGCAATAAAGATGCGGTGAGGCACTATTTTTTAAAACACACTTAATGAATGGAGGCAAAAGCCTCCAAAATCTCGCTCAAATGAAGCCACAACCTCCGAATTTGCACTCAAATTTCAAAATTTTCCCGGGGGCTGGGGACCCCAGGACCCCACTACCAGCAGGGGGACACGCCCTCCCGCACCCTCCCCACGGCGTATTCTCCAAAAGGCTCTGGCTACGCCCCTGGTAGTTCAGTTTGTAGAAATACTATTTATTAATCGTCTTGACTTAAAATATTTTTTCAAATTAACCATACACATTGTAATTGCATTCAGTGTAAGGTAACGTATGTTACATCATGTATGTTACATTTTAGTTTTGTTGATGCATGAAATTTTAAAAATTGCACAGAGAACAAGTCAACTACTTATGTCCATGATTAGGGTGGGAAAAAAAACGGTTTTACAAAAACACCATTGTTTTCTGAATAAGCATGGAACATATAAAGAGGGATGGTCACGTATGTTACATCCTTAAAATGCCTTTAATCATTCTATACAATCACCGGCTACGTCACAACTGACGATAGGCCTATACTAAAACGCATTACCGAGCAAAATATGGCTTTTGTTAGTACATACGCATAACCGCCAACAGATTACTTTATATTTCAATAAATTGTTTATAAATCATTTTGTAACAAATTATTTGCTTGTACAAACACAGGAGTTCATAGTTTAATAAGTAAAACCTAATGCTTTTATTTACCATTTTACCGTCTAAACATAACGCTTTCTCTTTCATGACTTTTGAAGTACTTTCAAATAGGCATTATGCAAATTAGCCACGAGCTACTCATGAGGTAGCGACAAACTATTTAATAAATTATGTTGGTCAACTTGTGACAGATATTGGTCTAATTGTGGATCTGACACGGGTACGTATATAGAAACCTGTCAAAATTAGAAGATAGTGGCCAATCCTCCCCAAAATATAACTCGCAGCAGATATGCCTTGCGCAGAATCACACGTCAGTCGCGCAGCGACACCTGTCGGACAGGATGGCCTTTAATTTTTTATTCGCTTGTTTGGAAAATGGGACGTATTATGGTATGGGGTTGTCCGTCAGTACGTCTGTACGTCCGTCCATTCACTTGTATTCCGCACCATAAATTCAAAAGTGTCAGACACACCCTCATGAAACTTCATAGGTACATTGCCCTAGGTGAGAGGAGAAACCCTCATATTTTGGGCTAGTAGGTCAAAGGTCAAGGTCACGGTGACCTTATATCGAAATATGTATTCCGCACAATAGCTTCAAAACCATAACACATACACTCATGAAACTTCATATGTTGCCCTAGTTGAGTGGAGAAACTCTATTGTTTTGGGGGCCAGTAGGTCAAAGGTGAAGGTCATGGTGACCTTGTAAAAAAATTTAATGCATTCCACACAATAAGTTCAAAACCTTAACACCTGCACTCATAAAACTTCATAGTACATTGCCCTAGGTGAGAGGAGAAACCCTATCTTATTTGGGGCCAGTAGGTCAAAGGTCAAGGTCACAGTGACCTCGTATGGAAATATGCATTCTTCACAATAACTTCCCACCTGTTATCTTCACCGCGTGCACGTCGCTGTGTGGGCGCTGGTGACTCTCGTATCTCCTGTGTCCTGTCACAGCACACATCACCTGATGGCTTTACCGAACTCGGAAGTTGAAAGTCATAAGTCCGTAGGCCGAAGCTGAGATCATCCCCCAACAGTAGCAGTAGCAGTAGACGCTTGGTATTAAACATTAGGTAGTAATAGTTAGGGATCGACGCCGAGGAGAACATTTGACCGTAGGTTGACAACTGAAGAGGGAGAGAGTCAGCCATCGGATGGTGTGTTCGGCACAGGGTTCATACTGTAATGGGTGTGGCCCTTAACTGGGCTACCAAAACTACAACTGCCCAGGACATTATTGAACAACCACCTAGAGGATGTCGTCCAGACCCCCCACCTCACCGCCGTAGCGAAAACTACAGAACGAAAGCGACATCTACCTCACACAGACAACGGAAACGACTACACAGCAGCATCAGATCAACCAACATATTCAACGCAGATCATAGTCCAGACTCTATTGTACCCATCGCTTCAAGATACGTGAGATATCTCGCGCTTGTAGTGTTTGTTGGTGTAGGGACTATAAACCTCAGAACTACACACAAACACACACACACACACACACACACACACACACACACACTAACTTCAAAAATGTAACACCTACTCATAAAACTTTGTAGGTACATTACCCTAGGTGAGAGGAGGAACCCTACTTCTTTTGGGTCATTAGGTCAAAGGTCAAGGTCACTGTCACCTTATAGAAAAGTGCTTTCCTAATGCACCTACACTTTTAAAACTTCATACATGCATTACCTATGGTGAGTGGAGAAACCCTAACGTGATTGGGGTCAGTTTTTCAAAGGTCAAGGTCACCATCACCTTATATGGAAATATGAATTCCACATTATAACTTTAAAACCGTATCACCTACACCCATGAACTTTCATAGTTTTATCACCCTTGTTGAAAGCAGAAACCCTATTGCTTTTGGGTTCAAAGGTCAAGGTCACTGACCTTATATGGAAATATGAGTATTCCGCATGATAACTTCAAAACCTTGATATCTACACCTTATGAAACTTCATAGATACATCGCCCTTGTTGAAAACAGGAACCCAATTTCTTTTGGGGCCAGTAGGTCAAAGGTCACAGTCACAGTGACCTTATTATAGCCCCGCTTCGAAGAAGGGGGCTATATAGGAATCACTTTGCCCGTAGCGTCCCATCGCGTCGCGTCCCATTTTATTATTTAACAGATAATAGTTACATGGTTGCATATGCTTTTCCTTTTTGGTATTTTGTGGAAGTGCATTATGAAAACCTCATAAGGTTACATTCCACTAATTATACAGACTTCATAAGGTTAAACTTCACTAATTTTTACACACGATTCCACTAAGTTTTTAATTATTTCTCCTGTTATTTAACAGATAATGGTTTCATATTTTCTGTTTTTATGATTGAAAATACATTATGAAGTTTTTCATGAAGTTACACACTATGAATTTTAATACCTCATAAGGTTACATTCCACTAATTAATGTCGCGGTCCTTCCTATCGCGTCCCGTTGCCTTATTTAACAGATAATGGTTGCATGGTTGCATATTTGTTTTTCGTTTTTGGTTTGATGTGAAAATACATTATGAAAACCACTTAACATTACATTCCATTAATTATACAGACTTCATAAGCTTACACTCCACTAATTTTTATGCAAGACTCCATATATTTTAATTATTTAACAGATAATCAGGTAATTGTTGCATTATATAATATTCTTTTCCTTTTTCTTATTTAATGTGAGACTCCACATATCTTTTGATTATTTGTAATTGAGACTCTGCTCAGCACAAACTTCAGATTATCCCAAGCATCCATATTGAGGAAATGATACCTATACTGAATGGACACCAATGTGCAAATTATTTGCATTACATTTGTTTTTAGTCAATTTATATGAAAATACAGATTTTTTGAGGATACACACATATTCCAACAGGTCACCAAGCAGGGGTAATCACCTTTAGTGATAGCTCTAGTATTGAAATATGCATTCCACACAATAACTTCAAAACTGTAACACCTACACTCAATAAACCTTCATAGGTAAATTGCCCTAGTTGAGAGGAGGAATCCTATTGTTTTTGGGACCAGTTGTCAAAGGTGAAGGTCACAGTGACATATGGAATATGCATTCCACACAATGACTTCAAAACTGTAACACCTACACTTATAAAAATAAGTATAAAAGTCGAACAGGAAATGCAGCTTTCACAGAACACGGTAAACCCCAAAACACGCAAAAGGACATAAGGATGAAACTGGATCTATGAAAGTCATACCTTTCCTGTGGGATGTAAAAATAAAATAAACTTCATAGGTACTTGCCTTTTTGGTGAAAGAAGGAACCCTATTGCTTTTGGGGTCAGTAGGTCAAAGATCAAGATCACTGTCACCTTATAGATGTATAGAAAAATACATTCCTCATGATAACCTCAAAATAGAAACACCGACCCTAATGCGTTTGAAGGGATCAAGCTCAACATCACCTTATATGGAAATATGAATAACTTCATGATAACTTTAAAACAGTAACACCTACACTCATGAAATTGTATAGGTTCATCACTTGTTGAAAGCAGGAACCCTACTGCTATTGGGGTCAAAGGTCAGGTCGATGACCTTATTTGGAAAGATGAATTCCACATGATAACTTCAAAACCATAACATCTACACTCATGAAACTTCATATGTACATTGCCCTTGGTGAGAGAAAGTATCATATTTCATTGGGTAAGCAGGTGAATGGTCAAGGTCACTATGACCTTATGTGGTAATATGCATTCTGAGCGATAACGTCAAAACCATAACACCCCACTGAGGAAACAGTATGTGCATTGACATTGTGCATTGGCATTGGGAAGAGAAAGAACCTTATTGTCTTTGGGGTCAGTAGGCCAAATGTCAAGGTCACCATGACCTTATATGGAAACACTTTCATAACTCCAGTTCAGACCATCGAACAGTCAGGACGTCTTGCGGCCGTCTGGGACAAAGTGACCCTGCAAGGCGTGCCGCTGGCTGGAATCGTCCGCATCATGTTGGTTGCAATATGGTTGCCGCGGGGAGGCTTGGACACTTCCTCATAAATAATATGTTGTACAGATGTTTTTAACCTGCTTTTAACGTGGCCCTAAAGATGGACGCTTAAACGACTACTGGAAACTGACGTTGGACCAGCGAGATACCCCTTGTCACTGCGAGTATCCGCATATGATGACAAGAGGCAGACTGCGATAGATCGCAACAGTTCACCCTGGACCTGGATTAACCCTGCGAGATGTGCACCTGTCGTGTGATCAAATTACATGACGGTGTGGATACTGGAGGAGCCATTGCTAGCAGAACCACGGGCGGCACATGCAGTCGGATTGACCTACTTGGGACATTTGGTGCCTCTAATCTCCTGTCACCTGATTGGACGACACGTTTTCGAGCCGGCAATCGGATTGACGTAGTCATAAATCCGCAGGCAATCCGACTGGCCAAATCTTCTATTGAAACAATAATCTACTTTGACTTTGGAATCTTCTACAGACTATCAACGATGGGTTTCTACACCAACATGCCACCAACTCAACTCTACTGCGGCTTTCTTGCAATCTCCATTGGATCGGATTGATGAATCGACATTAGACATACTACAGACTTAATCTTCTATTGGAACGCTCGTCCAAATGCCTAGTAGCAACATGGCGAGGATAAATAAATACTTTTACTTACTTACAAATAACTGTGAAACCAGAACACTCATGAAACTTCATAGATACATTGCCTTTGGTCAGAGGAGGAACCCTGTTGCATTTGGGGTCACTAGGTCAAAGCTCAAGATCACCAGTACATATTCCAAGTGATATCCAGGAGTATAATACCTACACGCATGTAGATACATTGCCCTTGGTGTTAGTAGGTCAAAGGTCAAGGTCACCATGTCCTGATTTTATTGAGAAACAGCGTTCTGTGCCAGGATCTTTCAACCAAATTTACAGTTTCCCGACTTGTCGAGATTGTGTTCATTATATGTGGAGGGAGGACCAGTGTTCAAGCCTGTTTCGTCAATGTGTTATCTGGAAGACCCTTTCCCTTAACCTCGTCCGTCGGATCGGGACGTAAACCAGGAGGTTTCGTATATCGGAGTGTATCATATGAGCACTTTAAAAACATGGGAAATATATTTATTAGTATCAGTACATGTAGGGCAGATTCCCGGATTCCTATGTATCCTATTCCTCTTTCTAGGGCAGCTCTTTATAACAAAAATTGTGCTGTTATTATTAGCTCTACTGGCCAAGGGCCAGCAGAGCTTATGGGATGGTGTGTTGTCTGTCGTCCGTCTGTCGTCCATCGCCTATCGTCTGTCTGTTGTCCGTTAACTTTTCTTCAAACAACTTCTCCTCAGAAACCGCTTGGCTAATTTTGACCAAACTTCACATGGATGATCCTTAGATGAATGCTTTTTAGATTTGTTAAAATTAGGTCAGCGCTACATCCAAGATGGCGGCCATTACCATATATGGTCGAAACCTTAAAAATTCTTCTTCTCCAGAATCGCTAGACAGATTTCAACAGTTTTTCTTTTAAAATGATCGCCAACGCCTAGACTATCAAGTTTGTTCAAATAAAGTCCCCGGGGTAAAAAATGGCCGTGCCCCGGGGGTCCAAAGTTTGTATATTGAGGTTTTGCATGTTTTTCAGATAGACATACAGGAAAAAAATTAAAAAATCTTCTTCTCTGAAACCACAAGGCACAGAGCTCTCATGTATTACATGTAGCATCAGCTCATGGTCCTCTACTAAGTTTTTTCAAATGGTGACCCTGGGGTCAAATTTGTCCCCGCCCCGAGGGTCACAGTTTTACATAGACTTATATAGGATTTTTTTTTTAATCTCCTTCTCGGAAACTACAAGAGCCAGAGGTTTGATATTTTACATTTATTATAAGCTTATGGTCCTTTACCAAGTTTGTTCAAATGGTGACCCTGGGGTCACATTTGGTCCCGCCCCAAGGGTCACATGTTTTACATAGACATGTATAGGGAAAAACTTAAAAAATCTTCTTCTCTGAAACTGCAAGAGCCAGAGGTTTAATATTTTGCTGTTGCTATAAGCTTATAATCCTTTACCAATTTTGTTCAAATGGTGACCCTGGGGTCACATCTGGCCCCGCCCCGGAGGTCACAGTTTTACATAAATGCTTGTATAGGGAAAAACTGAAAAAAATCTTCTTCGGAACTGCAAGAGCCAGAGGTTTAATATTTTGCATTTGCAATAAGCTTATGGTCTTCTACCAAGTTTGTTCAAATGGTGACCCATTGGTCACATTTGGCCCCACCCTGGGGGTCACAGTTTTACTTAGGCTTGTATAGGCAAAAACTGTAAAAAGAAATCTCTGGAACCACATGGCACAGAGCTCTCATGTATTACATGTAGCATCAGCTTATGGTCCTCGTCCAAGTTTGTTCAGGGGTAACAGTTTTACATAGACATATATATAGGGGAAAAAAAATCTTCCCTGAAACTGCAAGAGCCAGAGGTTTAATATTTTGTATTTACTATAAGATTATGGTCCTCTACCAAGTTTGTTCAAATGGTGACCCTGGGGTCAAATTTAACCCCGCCCCCGTGGGTCACAGTTTTACATAGACTTATATAGGAAACTCATTAAAGTCTTCTTCTCTGGAACTACAAGATATTTTGTTTGTTCAAATGGTCACCGTGGTGTCACATTTAGCCTCACCAAATGGCCTCACCCCAGGGGTCATGTTTTACATAGACTTGTATAGGGAAAAACTTAAAAAATCTTCTTCTCTAAAACCACAAAGCTCTCATATATTACATGTAGCCCTCGGGTTAGACTTTAGCACCTTCATTTTCTATTTGATATTTACCAAACTTTGTCAGTGTCTTTATATCAATGTTGTTATACACAACAGAGCCCACATTTCTTGAACAATCTTAACCAAACTTGCACAGATTGTATATGACCATAAGATTTTGAAGAAGTTTGCTAATGTGCCAGTACTCAGGTGATCGATTTAGGGCCATCTTGGCCCTCTTGTTGGTGGAGTTACGGCCCTTTAAAGGTTTTTGATACATAGACATTTTCCGGGCTAGTTCTCCTGAAGCCCGGGCTGGATTTCAACGAAACTTGACAAGGTTGATCAGTATCAAGCCTAGTTGTGCATATTATCGCCATATACGGGTTAAATGATTTTTGTCAGAGTTATGGCCCTTTAAAGGTTTTAATAGAGAAACGTTGTCCAGATTAGTCTGTTCTGAACTCCTTGCTGGATTTCAACGAATCTTGATGGGGATGATCAGTACCAAGCCTAGTTGCACCTAACGTTGCCGTGTTCTGGTTGAATGAATTTTGGCAGAGTTATGACCCTTTAAAAGTTTTGATACACTGACTTTGCACGGATTAGTTCTCCTGAACTTCTGGCTGGATTTCAACGAAACTTGTCAGGGACAATCAGTACCAAGCCTAGTTGCGTATATCATCACCATGTTCTGGTTGAACGATATTTGAAAGAGTTATGGCCCCTTGTGCATAAACTTTATCTTTAGCCAGTAGAGCATCCACAGGCCCTCTTGGGCCACTTGTTTATATAAAGTATTTTTGAATGCTGTTTTATGTTGTTTTTAGCACATGTTAGGCCTTATATGACGGTCAATTTGTTTTTATGGTAGAGGCAGACCACCCTATTATTCCTGGGTATAAACAGTACTGTATACCTTCCACCATCTGTAAAAATCGACACTTTCTCACTTGACAAGTCGAGCTGCTAAGGGGGATTCGAACCCGCTGCTGTGAGAGGGACAAAGTAGACGCAGCGTCTAGAGCACCGTTTCTGATATTATTCTAAGATTAAATGGCCCGGTTTGTTTGGTGTTACAACATAATTTTCAAGCACCTATTAGGCTATGTATGATGGTTGACTTTAGATCATCCACATATTCCTGGGTAGAACTAGTATGTTATATCTCCCGCCATCGTAAGCGTCGACACCTTCTCATATGTCGAGTTCGCAGGAGGCGATCTGGAAGAATAGTGGGTGTCAAATCCAAATATGCGTAAAACTATCATAATGTGTGTCAGTTTTTATGTCGCCTTTTCGAAGGAATATGCGATACATAGGGATCACTTTGTCATCCGTCCGTCCATCAGTCCGTCTGTCTGTCAGTCCGTCACGAAAATTTAACGTTGGCTATAACTTTCTCATTTCTTGTTATTTCTTCATCAGGCTTTCAATATATACAAATCATGATGACATCGACATGACCATACTAAAATATAAAGGTGAAGGTCACACTGAAGGTCATAATATGGATTAAATATTCATTTGTTTTTTATTGACAACTTAACGTTGGCTGTAACTTTCTCATTTCTTGATATTTCTTCATCAAACTTTCAATATATACTCATCATGACAACATCGACATGACCATACTAACATATAAAGGTCAAGGTCACACTGAAGGTCATTATATGGGTTAAATACTCATTTGTTTCTTCAGGAAAACTTAGTCAGGCCAGTTTGTCAAGGTCATTTATCTGGGTCCATAAAACTTGTTATACTGACAAAGCGCTTACAGGCGACACACATTTCACGGAACCCGTCTAGAGTATATTCAATGTGCATAAGCACTTTTTTTTTTTTTTTTTTTTTTTTTTTTTTTTTTTTTTTGCATAAGCACTTAATCGATTTAAATATTTTACAATTTTTACAGATACACCTAAAAACGAGTGCTTTTGATCCTGATCGTACACCATAAATTATTGTTAATGAAATAGTTTGGTCGGAAAAACTCGATGACTCGGCTAGATTTCGGTGCGCTTAATCATTAATGTTAATTCATGTGATGTTCTAAGCCTGTAGTACATTTTTGTTTTGTGATCTACCGGTAACTACACTTTTTAGTGCTCAATGGCGAAGCGCTCAAGGGTGAGCTGTTGTGACTACTCTTCGTCTGTCGTCTGTCTGTTGTCTACTTTTAGCTTGTTTGCACGATAGAGGCCACATTTCTTGAGCAATCTTAACCAAACTTGCACAGATTGTAAGATCTCGATGGAGTTCGATAAAGGCCAGCAGAGCTTATGGGATGCCGAGTTGTCCGTCGTCTGTCCGTCATTTGTCCGTCGTTAACTGACGATAGGGCCTTAATTTTTCATCCGATCTTTTCCAAACTTTACCAGATTGGTAATATCAATGAAAGCTCAGACAATTTTGAAAAACAGCCAGATCGGACATTAACAGTGGAGTTAGGGCTCTTAGTTAAAAATGCTATATTTTGCCTCGTTAAGATGATAGGGCCTTCATTTTTCATCCGATATTTACCAAACTTTACCAGATTGTTAATGTCTATGAAAGCTTGGACAAGGTCGAAAACCAGCTAGATCAGACCAGCAAAAACGGAGTTATCACCATTGATTTAGTTAAAAATTCTATATTTTGCCTCGTTAAGACGATAAGGCCTTCATTTTTCATACGATCTTTACCAAACTTTACCAGATTGTTAATGTCATTGAAAACTCAGACAAGTTTGAAAGCCAGCCAGCTCATACAAGTAACAGCGTGGCCCTATATTTAATTAAAAATGCTATATTTTGTCTCGTTAAGACGATAGGGCCTTCATTTTTCATCCAGTCTTTACCAAACTTTTACCAGATCATTAATATCAATGAAATCTCGGATAAGTTCAAAAAACATCCAGATCGGACCAGTAACAGCGGAGTTATGGACCTTGATTTAGTTAAAAATGCTATATTTTGCTTTGTTAAGACGATAGGGCCTTCATTTTTCATCCCATCTTTACCAAACTATAACAGATTGTTAATGTCAATGAAAGCTTGGACAAGGTCGAAAACCAGCCAGATCAGACCATCAAAAGCGGAGGTATGGCCCTTGATTTAGTTAAATTTCTTTTAAATATAGATGTTACCAAATCTACTGGTTCTGATAATATTGGACCACGCCTACTTAAACTTTCAGCTTATTATATAGCAGATAGCATAACATTTATTTGCAATAAAAGCTTAAAAGAATCCATATTTCCAGATAAATGGAAAGAGGGCAAAGTTACACCCTTGCATAAAAGTGGGGCAAAAGATGATATAAACAACTACCGACCCATTTCTGTGCTACCAGTTATATCAAAATTATTAGAAAAACATGTCCATGATTCTTTAATGGATTATCTTTCTTATTTCAAATTACTTCACAAAACGCAATCAGGATTTCGACCAGCTCACTCGTGAAACTGCATTAGTGCGAATGATCAGCAAATGGCTAGAAGCTATTAATAAAGGCTTTTTAATAGGTGTAGTGATGGTTGATTTTAGAAAAGCATTTGATTTAGTTGACCATGAAATTCTTTTAGAAAAGTTAAAAGTGTATAAACTTTCTGACAGCTCATTAGCATGGTTTTCTTCTTACTTACACAATCGTAAACAAAAAGTGTCACTCAACAATATATTGTCAAATGATCAAATAGTGACAGATGGTGTGCCTCAAGGTTCAATACTAGGCCCACTTTTATTTCTATTATTCATAAATGATTTACCACTTTTCACTAATAATACTGAAACTGATTTGTATGCAGATGACACAACTTTGTATCATATAAATAATACATTGGCATCTATTGAAAATAATTTGCAAACTGCACTTAAATCATTATCAGACTGGTGTAAGTCAAATGGAATGTTAATAAATACTTCAAAAACAAAAGTAATGCTTATTACCACACAGCAGAAACGTGCTTCATTAAATGTTTCAGAAATAAACTTGCATCTTAATGATGAAAATCTAAGCATGATTTCTAAAGATAAAGTACTGGGTATATTTATTGACAACAACTTAACATGGAAAAATCACATGGAACATATATGTCGAAAAATTTCATCTAATATTTGGCTTTTGTCTAGAATAAAGCAACACCTAAGTCTTGAGCATAGGGTTCAGTTCTACAAAGCATATATTCAGCCGCACATAGATTATTGCAATGTAATATGGGGTGGAACATGTCAAACAAATTTAAACAGACTATTTCGCCTTCAAAAACGGGCTGTAAAAATTATTCTAGATTACAATGTTGATAACTCATTAGAAAGTATGCAAAATTTAAAAATATTTACAATATTTGACCGAGTATATCTCAGAAAAGCAAAATTTATGTATAAAATATCAAAATCAAAAACTCCATCATATATTAATGAAATGTTTAACCTTAGACAAATAAATGAAAATACAACTATAACACGGTCATGTTCTACAAACAATTTCTTAATACCTAAACCCAACAAAGAAATATTTAAACAAAGTGTAACATACTCTGGACCAATAATTTGGAATAACTTACCTACAAATATTAAAGAAAAAAGTTCAACAATGGCTTTTCAATGTAACCTAATTAAATTGATGAAAAATGTTTAACTTATGATATGCTTTATTGTTTTTGTTTGTATCATTGTTGTTGCTACGTGTATATCACTGTCAATTGAAGTACATGTGTGGGTAAAGTGAGTGTTAAACTATAATTGATGATGATGCTCTTAATTTGTTATGTTAAGTACATCTGCAGTCATTTGATAATTCATATGTATTTTTGTTGTATTATAACTTGTATATATTGTAAATAATAGAGGGCCATGTGGAAGATTAGTTTAAAACTAAATATGTCACCCTCTTTAAATAAAGTCTCTTATCTTATCTTATCTTAAAAATGCTATATTTTGCCTCGTTAAGACGATAAGGCCTTAATTTTTCATCCGATCTTTACCAAACTTTACCAGATTGTTAATATCAATGAAAGCTCCGACTGTTTGAAAAACAGCCAGATTGGACCATTTACACTGGAGTTACGGCCCTTGATTTTCTGAAATATGCAAATTTCGGCCTCATTAAGGCGAAAGGGCCTTCATTTGGCCGGATTTCAGTGAAACTTTTCAGGGATGATCAGTACCAATACAAGCGTAGTTGTTCATATCGTCACCGTGTTGCGGTTGAATGATTTTGACGAAGTTATGGCCCTTTAAGGTTTTAATACATAAACTTTGTCCTGACTATTTCTCCTGAACGGCTGGATTTTAGGGATGATCAGTTCCTGGTCCAGATGTGCAAATCATCACTGTGTTCTGGTTGAATGATTTTTTGGCAGAGTTATGGCCCTTTAAAGGTTTTAATATACAAAACCTTGTCTGGACTAGTTCTCCAGAACCCCTCGCCAGATTTCAACGAATCTTTGCAGGGATGATCAGCACCAAGCCTAGTTGTGCATATCATCATTGCGTTCCAGTTACAGATTTTTGGCAGAGTTATGGCCATTTAAATGTTTTTGATACACAAACATTTTCCGGGCTGGTTCTCCTGAACCCCTGGCTGGATTTCAACGAAACTTGACAAGGATGATCAATATCAAGCATAGTTGTGCATATCATCGACATATTCTGGTTCAATGATTTTTTGGCAGAGTTATGGCCCTTTAAAGGTTTTAATAGACAAACTTTGTCCAGATTAGTCTCTTCTGAACTCATTTCCGGATTTCAACGAATCTTGGTGGAGATGATCAGTACCAAGCCTAGTTGCACCTGTCATTGCCGTGTTGTGTTTGAATGAATTTTGGCAGAGTTATGACCCTTTAAAGGTTTTAATACACTAATATTGTACAGACTAGTTCTCTTGAACCTCTGACGGGATTTCAACGATCCTTGGCAGGGATGATCAGTACCTAGCCTAGTTTCGTATGTCATCGCCATGTTCCGGTCGAATGATTTTTGAATGAGTTATGTCCGCTTATACATAAACTTTATCTTTAGCAAGAAGAGCGTCCACAGGCCCTCTTGGGCCTCTTGTTATGGTAGAGGCAGACCACCCTATTTTTCCTGGGTATAAACAGTACTGTATACCTCCTATGAACACTCACCTTTATTTATTATTTGATCTTTACCAAACTTACACTGATTGTTAATATCAATGTAAGCTCAGACAAGTTAAAAACCAGCCAAATTGTTTAAGGAACATTGGAGTTACGGCCTTTGATTTAGTTAAAAATGCTGTATTTTGCCTCATTAGGATGATAGGGCTTTCATTTGGATAGATTTTAATGAAACTTTGCAGGGATGATCTGTACCAAATCTAGTTATGTATATCATCACCATGTTCCAGTTGAATGATTTTGGCAGAATTATGGCCCTTTAAAGGTTTTAATACACAAACTTTATCTGGACTATTTCTCTTGAACCCTTGGCTGAATTTCAACGAAACTTTGCAGGGATGATCAGTACCAAGCCTAGTTATGCATGTCATTGCCATATTTTGTTTTAATACACAAATTTTGTCCGGACTACGTTCTCCTGAACCACTGACCGGCTTTCAGTGAAACTTTGCAGGGATGATCAGTATCGGGCCTAGTTGTGCATGCCATCGCCGTGTTCTGGTTGAATGATTTTTGCTGAGTTAAAGGTTTTGATACACAAACTATATCCAGACTAGTCTCTTCTGAACTCCTGGAAGAATTTTAACGAATTTTAGCAGGGATTATGAGTACCAAGCCTATTTGCGCCTATCATCACCGTGTTCTGGTTGAATGAGTTGTGGCCTAATATATAAAAACTTTATCATTTTTAAGATTTGATGAAACTTAGCATATAGCATTGGTATGATGTCTAGTTGTACATATTATGTTTTTTTTTCAGGTTCGTTGATTTTTGATGGAGTTATGGAACCTTGACATTTTTATTTTTACTTTAAATATCTGGTCAGCGCTACTCCTCCTGAACACCTTGTTTATAGACACTTAAAGATTGCCGTGAGTCCCTTTAAATTAGTGGCATAAATTATTGTTTATGAAAATGTTTGGGTTTGAAAACACGATGACTCGGTGTATTTTTATTGTTAAATCATCAGCATTTAAATTCATGTGGAGTACATATTGCTAGCAGTTGTACATATTATTAAAAACGGTTCACATTTGTTGTTGTGGCACCATAAACTCTTCCAAACCTCCAGATCGCCTCCAGTCCCTTTAAGAGTTATAGAAAATTTGAATAAATTGGCAGGATAGAATGGCATGACATAAGATTAACTGCGTTGATGATTCTGCAAAGCAAGCTGACGTAAATATGAACGATGTTGTTGCGAAATAAGGTACTGAAATTTGGGGCGAAACTGCTTATTTTAGTATGAAATATAGTTTTACTTGATATAGTTTCTACGTACCTCAGAAGGCGTCATAATATCGTCAAGATAGGTAAAGACAATTTCAAAGTATAGACCAAATGTATATGGGGCGAGTACGAAATAAGCAAATTGTAATGTAATATTAACCGTATAGCACAGTTTATCCGAATTTGGATGCAATGCACGTATAAGCGTGTTTCAACTGAAGGGGTTTTGTCTACCTTTAGTGTTTGGTCATCTACATGTATTTATACCTAGTTTTAGAAAATGTTAAACATTTTCTGTTGCAATTAGTCTGAGCATAGATCTAAATACACCAGCTTATTGGCCATTCGGCGGATAAATTGGTTATTAACAAGGGGCGTATTGGGAGTTTCAAATCCATGGTACCTGTATATCCATCGTTCTACTTATTCTTCTATTTACTATGATTGTATACATTCCAGTGCAATGTCAGGCGCGTAGCTGCCTATACGTGAGTACGCGGCTGAATCCACATGATTCTGACAAAAGCACCTCAGAACGCCCAGAATGCACCAGATTGCACCCGGACCCCTCTAGCACAATTATGAATCCACATGAATTGAGGGCTAGCTACGCCACTGAATGTACAACAGAGTCTGCTTCTTTGGTACGTGTAATATAGACGGGTCCTGTAAAGAATGTTTGAATCGATATCGAGTTATAGATCCTCAAACACATGGTCTGTACAGGTTATTTCCCTTCGTTTAGAATACATGAGTAGCCTCCCTTGCAAAACGAACTCTTCACATTGTTATAAGCGGCGAAACTTGATCAGTTGAAAACATGGCAGAGACGAGTGAGCTCTGTGTGACAAATTCTGTTGGGGATTATATTTGTTTACAGGATGTTTTATATTCTTTTAACAACAGTGTTGGCGAGGAGCAAGCCTGGGCAGTGTGTTTCCAATGTGCTCAATATTTTTTGTTGAATTCTTCCCAAGATAAATTCAGGGATATTTATTATTATGGACTTACCGCAATTCGATTGTCAAAGGACGGGGATGTGAGAGTTGAAGTGAATTTCAATCAAGGATCTGGCAAGGGACCGCCTCGTAAGTATGCTCGTGATATAGGTGTTTGGTTGTTTAAAATAGTGGGTCGTGAATTATTTGAATAACTTGCTATCATAAAACACACAACTAGGAAATTTGTTTATCGAGTTTCACTTTCAAGTTTCAGCTAAAATAACATGATGCATCTATCAAATTATGTTTGGCCCTGCCCCTGGGGTCACAGTATGGATAACTCCCATCCATAGGAGCAATATTTATGTCTAATTCTCCTGTATATGAAATATGTGTATGTCGATATCAGGTTTAATGTCTGTTAATAATTTGGGTACACACACCCCCACACACCACTATCCCACCCAACCCACCCTCAAACACACACAAGAATGGGTGGGTGGGGGGGGACATTGATATGTGCATGATTTGGTGATGAGGAGTGTTATGTTGTCTGATTTTATGTTGCAGATGGAAACTACATAATTCTAAAGCTGACGATAAACATACCCCTTTTGGGTCACAAACCTTTAAAACCCACTACCTACCATCCACCTGGTTGTAATTCTTGGAATATATGCGGTCCTGTCAGAGAGTTAAAGTACTTATCACCAAACATTAAAATAAACACATCAATTTGATTTATTCAGTATCAATTCATTTTCACTTTACAGAAATCGGATTGCATAAAAAATGTAATTCAGTTTTGAGTTTTTAGTTTTTAATGGAATAATTTCGTGTAATACTAGTTTCATGTGATTTACACTTGTCAGTAACATAAGGAGCTTTGGTTTGGGCTCCTCATATTTATACCCTTTTATGTGATGGCAAAGAGGTTTGCTGCTGACTAGTCTGGCCGTTCTGAATCAGTTCTCAGACAGATTTGCGCATGTGCACGTTCTTAATTTGCCATCATAAAGGTAAATTTACCTCTGACTGTTCTGGCGGAAAATTTAGGTGACAACTAATTGACTTCCGGTTTTGGAAAAAGCATTTTCAATTTTAAAGTTAGATTTTTATAATGAAAAGTATAATTGTCCAATTTACCATATAACATTAGAAACATTAAAAAGTGGAAAGGTTATTCCTTTCTCTTGTTTTGAGATGTTTGCCAATTTTTTTTATTTTGTTTTGTTTAATGTACTACCGTAAGTTGATCTACATGTATTTTACAACTTCTCTTGAATTAGTAATAATGATCTAAAAATGTGCAAGTTCAGTAGAAAAACTAACGATAGGTTTAAAGAAATCAAGAATGACAAGATTGGATTTGCCATATTATATCCTTTCAGGCCTTTCTCTAGGTATTTTGGGAAATTTTTGTCGGAGAAACTGCAGAATTGTGAAATATTTTTATCGACAAAATACAGGATTTTGGAATTTTCAGAACAAAATATGGCAGCAAACCAGTCTTTTTTTTTTAATCTTTTGAGATTTCAGTGTATTTTTTCCTTTTGTTGCGATAATATTGACTATTATGTGACATGTTTGTTGTCTGTTTACCTGCATTACACTCTATGAATATAAAGCGCACCATACAATTCATTCTACGATAGTATACGAAATACATGTACCCAAATGTATACGATAGTATACGAAATACATGTACCCAAATGTATAATATATGCTATTTTCGATAGGCGAACACATCTGATTGAAGTTGTAAAAACTGAACTGCAAATTTTCTTTGAAATTGTGAAAACACACCTATAACAATCTATTAAATCATTTTAGAATTATTTTATTATTAGAATTTTGTGTTTCTTGGTTTCAAGAACCTCATTACTCAATGTCCAGTAAAACCTCAGTGTGTTCTGAGAATGTATGAGCTTTAAATTAACTGGTTCCATTGGTGCGAATTTTATCACTGAACCAATCAAAATTCTTCAATCATTGAGTAATGAGTTTCTGGAAACCAAGAATCGCAAAATTCTAAAAATAAAATAATTCTAAAATGATTTAATAGACTGTTCTATATTTGGCATTGCCAGGGAATGGGGGGGCTCCATATCACCCGTGGGATGCCCAGAAAAAGGCCTACCCTTACAAAAACTGAAACCAATACCCGTTCTAGAATTGAAGGATGACATATTTTCAGAATTTATCTGATAATTAATAATTCACCATTAATTTTTTTTTAACAAATTTATAAATTTTATCGTTCAAAGTCTTTAATTCAAATCCTGTGTTTAGTTTTGATGGCGATCATCAAAAAATGAACATGTACTGAAGATCATTATCCAATTTCTTCAGTTGTCGTCTTTATGTTATTACTTAATTGTGTTGAACTGTAAAATTAATGCTATTAAAAAACGTGAATACGATTTCAATAGAAAGGAATTTATCCCTGCATTGTAGGTGAGAAGTTTCTTTCAGAGGTTTATGGAACGTCATAATACGCCAAGGTTCTTATACTTCTTGTGTTTGAAAACATTTGATCTGGGGATTTAAAGTGGCGGTCATGTTTTCTTTTAAAACTATTCCTGTTTAGAACCAAGATCTAATTTTTAATTCAGGGACAGTTTGGAAGTATTTCACAACCTGAATTTATATTCGAATGATAGTGATATTTAAAATTCTGTGATTCAAATTTTAATCTGTTTATTGTCAATGAAATGAAGTTTTGCAGTTTATTGACTAACACAATTGGTTTTATACATGTACATCCCCTTTTCTCATTAAATTACTCTAAACTGTATATATACATGTATTATAGGTTTTTCTAAATTAATGTTGCATCAAAATCAACAATTATACTAGTACATGTATATACATGTACATGTAATATATATATTTGATATCGTTTAAAAAACACAACAAATACTGGCTGTGACCTACTTCGGATGAAATAAAGGTCATATCCGTTTTCATTTATACACCATGCGTCCCCCACCATTATTAATGCATTAAATTAAATACTATGCATGGCGAATATCTCATCAGAAATGGGATTGACAATTGGTTTTGGTCAAATCGAAATATATATATACTGCAAGTCCAATCTGGACTACTTCACCATAGGGCTTGACTTGCAGGCCATGGCCTTCTAGTTGTTTGTAGGACATGGTTTGTAGAGAACTGAGTTTGTTCGTCGAAATCAGTTTTCTTTTCATGCCATTAGTCATAATATATAACCTCATACCTGATTAAGTAGGATTTAAATTTTGTGTATAGAGTATATAACTACACAATGATTAAAATTTTAATTCCAAACATCAATACTGACATTAGTACGCGTTTCTTTTATTGTTAAATAACATGTCTTGATCACAAAACCAAATATAAGTTTACAGTTCCCTGTCACATGTCTTTATTTTATATATGGTCAAATAGCAGCATTTATAGTGGACAGCTTTCTGAACGAAAATAACATGGGCAGAAAGAAATAGAATTGTTTTTTAATTCCTGGCTAATCAACACATTATACTTTATAGGTTTATCGTTATTTTGAGCCCAGGAGCCACCCCACAGAGAAGAGAATGATTTATCTGGGACCTTGCAAGTGCTACACATACTGTGATGCATACTGTACTGTCGAATAGATTCCAATGTTTCTTTGATAGGGCCATCTTTAAAAACATTTGGTTTGCTGTTTACCGACCCAAGATTTCATAAATGAGTAGGTTACTGGTAGGAAGGTGATTTATTTATTTTTTTGCCAAGGAAAGTAAACACCTTAAGGAATTGAAGAAAACTATACTGAAGATAGCAACAACAACAAAAACTAATGTTAAGGAATTGCTATTAAAGGTTTTAAGTAGGGCCCTTTTTCGTGGGTTACTTTCTCTAAGAGAAACAGCAAACCAACAATTTGTTATGGTCAGCCTAGAATACTGACTCCATACTGTACATGGGACCAAAAAACAAATAAAAAGAAAATAACTGAACTTTTGAAAAACTCACTAAGCAACTGTATATTTCCATTTCATTTGGAAATAAGTGTCCATCAAATAATTAAGTTATACATGTACAGGCAAAACGATCATGTGGCATTATAACTGTGGTTCAGAATACATTGCTGGAGTATACATGTGTATGTAATGTTTTTCAGTTTGTATAAGTGTTCATCATTTCCATGACCCCTTACACTTCACAGCAACAATTAATTATAGACATTGACTGTTTTTGTCAATACACTAGCTTCCTTTATTAGAGAGAAATCGGTAAATTTGATCAATAAAATGTAATTTGAAAAGGTACGTTATATCCATTAGATGACTTAATAAGTTATCCATGCGGATAACGAACCAAACTGAAGAACCTTGAATGTAGCATAACATATCCTAAGTAGTTTTGCATGTTCAATTTGACATACCGGATTGCAGGTCACATCCAGCCTGATTAACATAAATTATATTAAAAGGGTATTGAAACATTTTGCTTGAAGTTGTAAGCTGTATTGCATTCCTCTCACATTACTTAGGGGATGGCAGAATGTCACAAAACAGGCTGAAAGAAATTCTTTATAAATTTAAAATATGATGTACATCAATTGATTTAATATAATGAAATGTCATCTGTGAAATTAAATCACAGACCAATTTACTGTTCAATTGAAGTTTTTAACTTTGAACGTGTTTTGCTTAAATAATAATTAAAACAATATATACAGCATAAAATGGAAGGATCATTTACAACAAAAAGATGACATCACATTGTGTCCTGCAGGGTTTAAGGTCCACAATGACTTCACAGTTGAAATTTGGTTCTGTTATTGTTTTTACCATTGACAGAAAATTTAAATTTATGCAAATAGACAAATTGAAATGCACGCAAACCCAATCAGCTGCTATTCGTGAATGTCCTACAACCAGTAGCCTTTACTTTTATTGGTATTTGTTACTGTTTTTTGACTAGGTACATACATGTAGCCCCCAATCCTGGCATTTCTGGCCCCTCATTGATATTTGTTATATTGACAGCAGCCAATACTGGCATTCCCGTGTTGATTTACATATGTAGTTATATTACTACGATATCATCTCTTATTTGTAAATAGTTTTATCTTTATATATTTACATTAATTTTTAGCTCTACTGATCAGAGATCAGCAGAGCTTATGCCGTGGTGCGGCGTCCGTCGTCCGTCCGTCTGTCCGTAAACTTTTATTTGTAGCGACTTCACAGCTGAAACTACTGGATGGATATTCATGAAACTTTACAGAAATGTTGCCCATAAAGTCTAGTTGATCCTAGCAAAAATTCATGTTGATGTGAAATCCAAGATGGCCGCCAAAGCTAAAAATAGAGTTTTAAAATACAAGTTTGTAGCGACTTCTTCTTGAAAACTATAAGTGATATTGATATGGGACTTTTTCTAAAATGATCAGCATGACATGATGTTGATCCTAGTCAAAAATCGTTTTGATTCAACGTTAAACATGGCTGCCAGCGGCCATCTTTGTTTACATAGAGTTATATAGTAAAAACTTGTAGCGACTACTTCTCTAAAACTACTTGGCGGATTGTCATGAAACTTTACAGGAATGTTGCTCTTGATGTCTAACTGATCCTAGAAAAATTTCAGGTCGGCCGGAAATTCAAGATGGATGTCACAGCTAAAAATAGTTTTTTAAAAAATAAGTTTGTAGCGACTACTTCTTGAAAACTATAAGTGATATTGATATGGGACTTTTTCTAAAATGATCAGCATTACATGATGTTGATCCTAGTCAAAAATCGTTTTGATTCAACGTTAAACATGGCTGCCAGCGGCCATCTTTGTTTACATAGAGTTATATAGTAAAAACTTGTAGCGACTACTCCTCTGAAACTACTTGGCGGATTGTCATGAAACTTTACATGAATGTTACTTTTGATGTCTTATTGATCCTGTCAAAATTTCAGGTCGGCCGGAAATTCAAGATGGCCGTCACAGCTAAAAATAGATTTTTAAAAAATAAGTTTGTAGCGACTACTTCTTGAAAACTATAAGTGATATTGATATGGGACTTTTTCTAAAATGATCAGCATGACATGATGTAGATCCTTGTGGAAAATTATTTTGATTCGACGTTAAACATGGCTGCCAGTGGCCATCTTTGGTTACATAGAGTTATATAGTAAAAACGTGTAGCAACTACTCCTCTGAAACTACTTGACGGATGTTAATGAAACTTCACAGGAATGTTGCTCTTGATGTCTAGTTGATCCTAGAAAAATTTCAGGTCGGCCGGAAATTCAAGATGGCCGCCACAGCTAAAAATAGATTTAAAATAAATAAGTTTGTAGCGACTACTTCTTCAAAACAATAAGAGATATCGATATGGGACTTTTTCTAAAATGATCAGTATGACATGATGTTGGTCCTTGTCGAAAATCGTTTTGATTTGACCTTAAACATGGCTTCTTTGTTTACACAGAGTTATATAATGAAAACTTGTAGCGACTACTTCTTTGAAACTACCTGACGGATTTTCATGAAACTTCACAGGAATGTTGCTCTTAATGTCTTATTGATCTTAGCAAAATTTCAGGTCGGCCGGAAATTCAAGATGGCCGCCACGGTTAAAAATAGATTTTCAAAAAACAAGTCTGTAGCGACTACTTCCTGAAATCAAAATCAATCAGTAGAGCTTCAAGGTCATTGACCTCTTGTTAATTACTACTTCATTTCTTCATCTTTCAACATTTTTTGTGCACAATGTGACCTATTTATGTGTCGACGTGCCGTAAAAGACCATTCACTGGCATTTCTGACCGTTTATTGATATTTCATATACAAGTACATGTCTGTTGAGTCTCAATAAGGGAGCGCTGTGGTCCAGTGGTAGAGCATTGGACCCATGATCCAAAAGCCGTGGGTTCGATTCCCGCCATTACCATATATATGCGTTGTGTCCCTGAGCAAGACACTTTATCTGCATTGCTCTGTAGTAGTACTGTACTGGTTTACCCAGGAAGACATCGAGAGTGATTCAAATTAGTGCATAGAGCTTCCGTTACAATCAATGTAAAATAAGTTTAAACTAATAAGTGAGTGGACATTAGCTGTCATTATTGATATTTATAGCTAAGTAGTGTTATTGTCATTCATTGCCACCCCCGCTACCCCCGTATTAATATTTTATATAAATAAGTCTCAATAAGGGGCTGGAAAAGTTGATGCTGGCCCCTTATTGATAGAGAAACTTAAGTCCTGGCATTTCTGGCTAGTGCTGGGTATCACATCCAAAAAAAAGGCGATATATTAAGATACAAGAGACTATCGCGATACGTAAACATCATAATATATTTTCTTGTATACTGCGCATGGCAGTTCCGAGGTTGACATTTATGATCTCTACTTTCTGTTCTGTATTCAACGTCGAGTAATGTCTTCCCAAATGAGTTACCAAATGTGTTGTGTTGCCCGAGCACTTGACCATAACCTTGCATATTTTACAAAATGCAACATTGCCTAGATCTAGACTAGACTACTGTTGTAGCACCCTTTTTAAGCTTCTTTTTAAGCCCAAAGTCGGCCATGTTCGTCTTGAATGCATGGTACCCAGTACTACATATGCACACATTACGATAAGGCCAAACAAAAAAACAGTTTGTTTCTGCTAACGGCTTCAAAAAAAATAGGGTAGGTACAGTACAGCTCACGCGAAACCCAAACTTTACTCTTTCATACTGAGTGAGGAATGTACAAATCGCGTAATTACGAGGAGTTTGGATGATAAAACTACTTGGCGTGGGAATCAGCTACGCGAAAAGCTCTCGGCAAAATTACACCACGATACTTCGCGTAGACAAACACGGAGTTCGCCGAGTCGAAATCGCACAGGTAAAAGGTGCAACTTTTTCTAATTGCAGTCATTTTAATGCATAATTATTCAATACCGGTAACTTTAGAAAAAATTGAAGCAGAAGACAAAGTGGATGTGGGAAAATTCGAATGCCCGAATTATGTATACTGGGTCACAACAGTTATATGGCGGTTCCTATTACCGATTTAGCGGCAAATGAACATAAAATTCAATCAGTAATTATTCAACTGGAAATTAATTATATATTTTTAAATACTCTTGTTGCTTTTGTCAGTTCTTACACATATATGTTGCAACCCTCCCCCCCCCCACACACATTGTTGTAGCCTTGTTTTCTGATGGTATATACTAGCTATAAATTTATTATTCTCCGAAAAATCGAATAGTCGAGCTGCGCTGTTCTCCGACAGCTCTTGTTTTTTTTATAATTTTTAATTTATTTTTTTTTCCAATAAAAAAAGTTAGGGTCGGCAGTTAAATAATAGGGTCAGTCGGGTTAGCGGAAACAAACACTTTTTCTTTTAACTAAGCGAACACCAGATATTATTGAAATTGTGTCTATTTTTAACTATGATGTTACTCACTTCCGAATATGTATATTTACGCTTGTATTACAAACACGGGAACCATACAAAGTTAAAAATAGATCTTAGTCGCAGATTACAATTTAATTTCTTAATAAAGAAAATGTGTAGAGCAAACCGGTACGAACCGGTATGCTTAAATAATATCACGGTTCGTATTATTTTGAGGTCCGTATCACGATAAACCGATAATACCGCGCAGCACTATTCCTGGCCCCTAATATTGGTACATATTGATAGTTCTTATATTGACAGAAGCCTGTCTTGGCATTCATGACCCCTAATTATATTGACATTATCCAATCTGACATTCCCAGCACCCAAGGCATGTAATCAGTATTCTGACAAGCCAGGAACAATTACCTGATACTAGCCTTGATCAGAGTGACAACTACTGGCATAATATCAGTAGCTAATCTCTGTGGTGTAAGCTAGATTAACAACTGGTGATATATGACCATGAAGGATAGAAGGTGATCATGCAATTAATAAGATTGTTGCTGAGAGACTGCAATTATTGGACAAACTAGGATTTTTTTCTTCAGGTTATGACTCCGTCCTAATTAATGTATTGTGGTGTAGTCTAGCGAAACATTTATATAATATTAAAGTACGTGTACATGTAGCTAATCCACAAACAACAGCCAAATTTTACATCAAGTACAACGTTTCTAAACCTACTGATGATGAGGTAATATATAATATATGACACATATTTTGAGAGTCCAAATGCAATAGACACACTATAAATGTTTTTGACCAGCCACGCCAAATCCTGAATCTGGAGCGTCGAATTAAGAGTTACCAACACCGAAATACATTATTATATGAATTGAATTGAATTGGGGTTTTAAGGCGCACCAACACATGAAAGGTTATATGGTGCCTAACAGGAATGAACATTCCAGGCTCATTCTCCATGTACATCGAGATAAAATATGGAGAACGGGCCTAGAACCTTCTCACCCTGAACTGCAGAGTTGCTGCAAGTTCTATTGTAGATACTCCATTTACGCTGGAGCCACGTTATTGTTTTTCTGCCACTGCTCTAGTGATATGAGCCAGATGGCACCTGAAACAATGCAGGGGTCATGATGAAGACCTTTAATGAACATGAACAAAAAAATGATGACATGAACATGATGTGACCTGAAAACTTGGATTGAGATTTTTTTACCTGAAAACTTGGATAGAGTGGTTTTGATTCACGGTTTTGTAGCGTAATATTTCTCCCGGGGGTATGTTTCTTTTAAAATGCTTTAATAAAACTGAATTGTCCTAACAAAGAAGTGACCTGGTAGCTCAGTGGACATGGCCTTGACTTTAGAGCTACAGGCCTGATCCATGTGGGTTCACTCACTGGTGGAGACATGTCTGAATGGAAACTTTATCTCTTCTCCCTCTGAGGTTGGTGTCCCTAACAAACCTATTTCATTATCATCCTCACTAAGGTCGCCATATAAGTCGTACTGCAGGGACTATTATCTGAGTATGTAAACGATTCATAATCATCAGTTTAATACAAATGTAGTTAGGCCAAAAAAAACAACCTGTGTTTACGGTGGCTCGACCAAACCTATTTTTAAGGGGCCGACCCTAAAACTTAATGAAAAAACCCAAAAACAAAACATTTTTATTTTTTTATTTTGTTCTGAACAGTGATTTATCACCAGTGTTCTCCCCAAGAATTTCTCAAGGCATGTCGTTTTTATCGGAGAAAATATGCTTCAGATTGTATCCTTATACATGAACCCTATATGTATGTGTAGGTTGTCAGAGACACTTGATCTATATAAGAAATAGACTAGTGATTCTATATATTGTGTTTTAAACTTATTTAAGCTAAACAAAAATGAAATAATTAAAATGTGTTAATTACTTTTCAAAATTAAGGCATGTTGCAAAAGCATTTTGGCTGTGAAGGCATGTTAAATGCGACATGCCTTAATAGCCTGGGGAGAACACTGATCACAATATATCGAGGTCAACTGACATCACAGAGAAACTTTCAGTTGTATCATCAACTTGTATGAGTTTTATGAGATAAATACACATGTAGAATTTCGCAATCTGCAAAGCAAAAAAAAAAATAGAAAATGCCTGCCGACCTACCCTATTTTTTAAGAGCATGCAATAGGAAACACACTTTTTTTTTTTTGGCCTTTAGGAGTTAGGTGATACAGGTTCCTCGGTGTCTATCCCGTGTATGGGAGCAGCTCTAAATTACATTGCACATTGTAATTAAATTAAAGTGCAAAAATGAGGTAACCGTACATGATTTACCCAAAACTGTTTTTCGTGCAAGTTTAAACTCTTTTGGTTAGAAGTGTTTGTTAAGTCTATACCAAGGAGCTCTTAAGTTATTGCCACTTCAGCGTCAAGTGTTTATAGCAGGCAATTCATTTTACTTATCGCGATTGGGAAATATGAATTTGATTGAAGATAAATATGTGGTAAATACTCTAATTGTTTCGCACAAAAGTGTTGACCAAACACCAAATTCGCTCTATACCAATAAATCATATAATAAACTTGTTCAAGATGGAGATAAAATGGTGGCATTTCCATACAAACATTATAAATGATAAATAGTTTACGTTTTAAAAGCAAGATAAACAAAATTAGGGAATATTAGATATTTACATGTATGTATACTTTGTATGCTTTAAAAGCAAGACAAACACAAATAGAGAATATTAGATATTTATACATGTACATGTATACATATACTTTTTACGTTTTAAAAGTAAGACAAACAGAACATTTCTAGATAACGGTATATATACTTAACACCTAGATAACGGTATATATACTTAACACCATTAAACACACACATTTGGTGTGAACGTGATTATCGCATATTTCCGATTTTACTTCTTTCAATACATGAATTTTATAGGTCACCAAATTTGTAGGGAATGTGGATAATTTAAGACTACAATCGATCTTGGAAACATTTTAATTAAAAATAAACACAAAAAAACAATACAAAAAACCTTGCACTTTTAATGGCATTAAGTATACATGTACTTCTTCTTATATGTATACGGTACCCATGCAATCTCACACATTTTAACTTATTGAATATGTTGAAGGTACAGAACTACCAGTTGAACGCACATTTAGAGTAAATGTTTGATATATAATGAATCTACCCAGGAAAAATGGGGTTACCACCTTTTTCTGGAACCAAAACAAATTACCATCATGTGCTAAAATGACTTAAAACACCATTAAAATAAATCTTTGTTAAATTGTTACCTATTGTCATAAATGGCAGAAAAAGATTCTGAAAAGATAAATCATAAACCATTTAAACAGAATTTAACTTGCTTTGATATATACTTGATAAAGTTTTATAATCACATATTACTGTTAAGACAGGTATTTATTGTGTCAAGATGACAATTAGAGACCACCAGCAAGCAGCAGGCAGGTCAACAACAATACATGGAAATTGTATTAATTGTTTAGTAATTGTCCTATTGTACTGCATTATGGTTGACTGCTCGGCCAGGTCTTCAATACCAGCTTGACATTAATTGACTCCTGAGAGGTTATAGACAACCACACTTGTGATGGAACCAAATCATAATTGCAGTTTATGTATGACATACAGATCTGGCCTATGATTTTTTTCACTGAATAATTAACCCTGGGTTACCTGATTGCATTGACTGGGTTTGATATCCCCTGATATTGTCTGTGAGTTGGCATAACATTCAAGTTCAGACCATGAAACACTGGGAAGGATGTTTTGCA
The DNA here is from genome assembly GCA_037043455.1 of Cyrtodaria siliqua. Lineage (NCBI taxonomy): Eukaryota > Metazoa > Mollusca > Bivalvia > Adapedonta > Hiatellidae > Cyrtodaria > Cyrtodaria siliqua. The sequence continues at coordinate 15,686 of JAWPHD010014235.1, read as the reverse complement.
TAGATGTGTAAGTTACCATCATGGCATGTGACCCCACGAAGACATGCTGTTATCTGGAATCATCAGGCAACAATGTGGAGGCTGTCTTTATATGTTTTGATCTGTTTTTAATGTGGAACTGAAAAGGGACATTTAAACTTCTACTGAAACGCTTTGACGATAGATCTGGTGAGATGTCACCTGTGACTGCGAGTTCCCGTATATGACAAGTGGGGCCTTCGACAGCAACAACATGGATATTGACCAGAGTGTGTAATGAAGACGCAGTCAACAACAGAACAACGGGCCAGATTGGCCTACCGCTACAGCGAAAAAATGATGTACTACTTCCTGATTTGCTGAAATCTACAATTCTTCAATTAATCTACTTTGAAAATCTATAAACATCTACAGACTATCAATCTTGGAAATCTTCGCTCTTCGACATTCTTCTGCTGTACATGTTTCTTGTAATCTGCTTTGAACGCAATGGGATAACCATCGACAGAACTTCTGCGCGCAGGAATCTTCTTGGAAAAGCTCACTAAAAGGCCTTGTGCCATAAAGCGAGGATAAACAAACGAACACTTCAGCAATCGAGACACAAACTACAAATTTAAAAAAGTAATCAAAAAAGGTCCATGGAAAATGTTATAAAACCCTTTTTTATATTTATATGTACTGTTGAAACTTACACAAAATGATGTACAAAATTAATATACAGTCGAGATCTGTCAACGCTTTACCAGGGCAAATAATGCAGCATTGCATAACTTGTGTATATTTGTGGCTTGAACTTGCTCTAATAACTTAATTGGGCCATACATGTACATGTATATAAAAAAAAAATTGTAATCTACATGTAATTTATAAGTGCCACTGCTTGATCGGTTGTTGATCTGATAGAATTGTCCGCCATTGTGTCAACTGTTAATTATTCACAAGTTGTCCTTGCACAATCCTGCACAATCACTGTAAGTATGGCCATTAAATGTGCGGGTTTTACCATCATTTTTGTTTATGGTCTGTTGGCTTGAATTTTAATACAGGGGTTACAAGCTAAAAAGGCCATGCAAGTTTGTATAATGGATAGTTTGTTTGCAGCAATGTATTGAGTTCTTATGATCTACATGTATATATATGTATACCATTTTTGCTCGGTTGATACTCAGTGTTCACATTCTGCGTTGTCCTCGTCAAGTCTCAGTAACCAAATAAAGTCCTCAGAAAATTATATTCATTTGAATGCAAATGACAATTCCAGTAATACATGTACAAGGGATCCATCATCCAGTTTCCAATAATACAAAAATGCTCGGGAGTGGTAAAAGGTTAGGTCCTGCTAGGAATTGTTCCATTGATTCATCCAAACATTCTGGCTTTTATTAAATTCCATAATAAAATTATATAGATTGCATGGTGCGGAGAAATAATCAATTTTAGCTAATACCTCTGCTCATTGCGAGAAGAGATAATTTCGTAAACAATGGATGAACACAGAATTGTTCTAAAAAATACGTTAAGATTGAGGCCTTTCTCGCCGCTCACTGCTGCGGGTTCGAATCTCACTTAGGGCTTGCCTTGTCAAGGGATAATTGTCAATTTTTATGGATGGCGGGCCGGGGAGGTATACAGTACTGATTCTACCCATGAAAAATGGGGTGGTCTGCCTCTACCACTATCAAATTGACTGTCATATATGGCCTTGCACACATGCTAAAATGATGTAGAACACTAGACACCATTCAAAACATTGTGAAAAGTACATATAATACTTTTGGTTGGCCTTGCAAGGATAAGATTACCTTGATATATTTGAAGTACCCAGAACAATGTCTTAATTAGCCAAATAGTCCACCCTAAAAAGGATGGCAAAAGGTGTGAATGGTTAGATAAGGTGATTATGCAGCTTTGTGATCTTATACAAAGCAGTGGACAGTTTCTGTACACCTTAGATAAAAATCTAGATCTCTGTTTGATCATGTCATGAAAAACTGGCATGGTTCTTGTTTCAGATCTTTGTTTTTCAGTGGATTGGATTTCTAGTTTTACTTTGTTCAGTGGTGAAACAAAAAATTATGATGATTTTTTTGAGATAATTAAAATGTTTCAGATAATTAAAATGTTATCTATGAAAATAAACACACCTGCATACAGTGTAAATTAATACCAATTTACAGTATTACTAATTTAATTTTCTTGATTGAAATCAGATCAGTTTATAGCCAAATCACATGACAAATGACAATGTCATCTAATTAAGGACATAGGTTGTAGCCTGTGTTGTTATTGAATAAAATACATCTGATGAGGAACTGCTTTGAAAAAACCCATAATTTTTACATGCCAGCAAAAACTTCAGTTCATCATCTAAGTTGATAGTCTCAAACAATTATAGCTGGATCAAATATCTATTTATTTAAAACCAACAAACCATTTACTTTTAAATGTATAGTCATCGGTACCCTTAATTAAGTTACATGTATATATATAGTCTCACATTGAATTCATTTTAGAGGTAAAATATGTTGTGTTTTAATGCAGAGCAGGCTAAATAATAGCATTTTTACATTTGTTTATACCTAATTCTTGTTAAAATGGTATCAATTAAATGGCACCGTCTTTTGAAAAAAACATGGCACACGTTTAATTGGAGGTATACACTGTATTACAGTAAATCAATGCTTTAATTCAGTTTATCTGAACAGGAAATTTTAAGTTGCAATATATATACAGGGGTCACGCGATTAGGCGAAGTCGCTTAAAAATTCGCTTTAGTTTGGCCGACTTCGCTTTTTTATTCATGTTGGGCGAAATTTGAGTCACCGTCATTTTCGGCAAATTCGGGTCAATTTCGGCAATTTCAAATGTGATTAACCTCATAATAAACAAAAGCCTCTAAAATACACAATCAGCGTGTGCATCACACGTACCTTATTTAATCCCATTACAATTAAATAACAACGCAACTCTTATCTAATCAGGGCAATAGCCTAATTATCGATCTACATCAGCTTGCCTTGGGCGAGATGAGAATATCAACCGCCATGTTTCCTCGTTTTGCGATCACGTGATTAGATCGTGGGGAATCATGTGCGCATTCTATTTAAGTAAACCAATCAAAGCTGTCGTATTTTTTCGTTCGATAAATAATTAAAAATCGTACTACAAAACACTGCGCAAGGGCGGGGTTATGATTATGATTGACAACGAGATACCTTGAAAAATCTCCCACGATAATTTTTTTTAAAAGACAGCGTATATAAATTATATGATTGACATCGGCACAGTTAGTTGTAAAGAATCTTAAATAAGCAAAACTTTGATTGTGTGTTTTATTAAGGCTAATTATGAAATAAAGAAATGTGTTTGGTATAAAGAGAGTTTGTTTGTGATTGTTTTATTGACGAGAGAAATCAGCGGAAATGTATTGTATTCGACGATTAGACATAGATATCAATAACGTATGTTACTCAATGCGGGTATGAATGAAAACTAAGGTTGGGATAATTATCGAATAATTAGTATTATTTCAATAAAAATGAAACGAGGGGGGGAGGGGGGGTAGGGGGGGGGGGTTGTGGGGGGGTTGTGGGGGTGTAATAAAGTTATACGATTTCAGTAGGTATGTTCAAGACAGATAGGATTTTTGGCACTGTTCACTTTGAAGTTTGTAAGGCCATGGGAAAATAATAATAATAATAACAAAATGATAATAATAATACATGCTTTATTAGTATTATGCATTATTTTAGTTATTATAACAGAAATAATACCAATACAAATAATTAATAACATAACATGCAATTGGATAAGAATTGGTTAACTCGATATTTAATCGTCCGTCTCATGTTGACCGAACTCAAGTCTCCCTGTTTTGAAAAACTTCTCCCTCTTTTGACTGGAGGGAGAAGTCACTTCTCCCTATTTTTGGAGTCTGGCTTGACCCCTGTATAGGTGTAGCACACCCATTGCAACACAGGAAGTGTCGGCCTGGGGTAGTCGCATAATGGCGTCAATAAATAATTCTGATTTCTTTCTGTAAAAAAAGGCATTTTCACTAATTTAAAGTGCTATTTTTGGTTTATATCACATTGTTGATCTATTTGTTACATTTTTCAAGCATTGCCATGTTAAAATTGTGAGTTTTTAATTTATTTTGCTTATATGGAAATGAGTGTATGAATACAATATTATGGCATCTCAGTGTTTATGTTTTTAAAGGGACCATTCATTCATGAGACAAGTTCTTTCTTAGAAGATACATGACCCCCATTTTTCTGTGGATTTTTTGGCAGCATATGTGTCATTTGTGATGAGAATGTAAGTTATTCATTTTTAATTTGGGCCCAGATATGAATGACAACATGGCATTTAAATTTTAATTCACACACAACTCAATGCAACAATCAATGGGTGTGTTACACCTATATATGTATATTTACAATATGTATTCTGTACAATTATATGTATATGTAGCAGTACATCCTAAAGAAGGGAATTTAGGATATTGATCCCACTGTCATGATAGTGATTCTGTAAATCCTATATTACCGCTCCTTCAGTAAGGGAAGATATTGGAAATCAATTCTTATGTTGCCAAGGTCTATACTCAAGTCAAATTGCAACCTCATCAGTCTTAAAGCATTTAGCTTGGCAGAGTCGCTGCGTGCATTTTGAAGAAATGGTTGATTGAAAAACTGCGGGAACCAAACACGATTGGAGAGCAGTTAGGAAGTACACGCGACTGTAATTCCTGTCAATTTATCATTGATTTCTTGGTATATCTGTTTGGGAGTCTTTTATAATCGGGCAGTTGCATAATTACTAACATTTTGAAATGAATTTTAGGTGATTTATTGGTTTGATGGAACAGGTAATAATTATCAGTCAACATAATCAGGCCATCAGTCCATAGCTTAAAGCTACAGAGTCCCTATATCAATCAATTTCTTCTTTGTAGGCGTGTCTTTATTTGTAACTTCATGTTCACCAGCTAAGTATGCTGGTCTTTTAAATATATAGAGTCTGCATGAAGGTCACGGTGTGCAATTAGTTTACTACTGGTATAATTGTGTTGCAAAATGTTCTAATGGCCTTACAGCCTTTATATTGTTTGTATGTAGACCCTAAGTGTTTCTGACCCAAGATCAATCCCTGTCTGTTTTCGTACAATATAAAAATTATGTTATTATGATGTTACGATGTATGATTCGGCCTTGGTAGTAAGTTATTATTTGCCAGCGGGGAAGAAGCCTTTCAATTACCTATTTATAAAATAATCCTGTGTCATCAAAGAAGAATCTTCCTTGTTTTGTGAATAATGAGGAATGCAACCACTAATTATTGTAATTTTTGTATCATTAATAATAATAGATATACGCTACTATAATTAATGTATAGGGACATGTATTTGTGTGGTATTCCATAATGTGATACAATAACATTTGTCTTTATAAATAGCCTGATAGATCTTGGTGGGTTTTTGTGACATTGTTCAATTGATTCAGTGTCGATGAAGATTAATTACTGTTTTTTTAAAGAATGATTAGCATAGTTGAAGGTTATTAATTACATTGTTATAATTGTATATGGAAGCTCAACTATTTTAATGACATTATGACTTGGGACTATGACTAAGTGTGCTAGTTGACACTGAAGAGACGTTGGGTCAAACGTTTTTGGCCAATACTACAAAATATTGACAAGTGAGGATTTAAATCCTTAAAATTCAGTGAATATTCAGCCTAATTAATTCATTGCACACTGTTATAGTGCAAGTGTGACATATTGCTTTTGCCAGATAGAGTTCTGTGATTTCCTCATAGATCTGTCATCCGTGCCATCAAGATAAATAATTTGTTAAAGCTGTGGTAATCTACTGTATCGCAGTTATGGGATACTATTTGTATTGCCCCCTTGGAAGGAAAAGGGTCGTATTGCTTTGCCGGCTGGTCACTCCCGTTTTTGGTTTCCGCTGTGAGTTGAGTCATTTTAAGTCAATCTTTACAAGACATTGTTTATAGTCACAATATCTAGGTCAAGTTTAATAACCAGCATTATTGCTCCAGAAACACCAGAGTTATGGCCCTTGAATTGGTAATTTAAAAAAAATAAAACGGTTTCTGCACAGTCATTTATTATAAATTAACATATTTAAAATCTCGTCTTCAAGAAACTTATTCACAATGTTTATGATCACAATGTAAATAGGTCAAGTTCGATACCCAGCCTCATTCACCTCACCTCCCCCAGGTCTGGTAAAAAGTTTTTAAAAAAACAACGGCAGTTTCCTCACAGTAATTAAAGTATTTATCACCCAGTCAAAATGTTAATAGTCACAATGTAAGGGTCAAGTTTGATAATCAGCCTAATTGCCTAATATAAATTATAACACCTAAAGTAATGGCACGTGAATTGGTAAACAAAAGTAAATATGAGCGGTCGAGAGGGGCATACTCCTTGTTTCTGTTTTAAACTGGGAGTTAATTACAGCTTGAAATAATATGATATTTGCCCGTTTTCTCACATTTTTATGGTCTTATTCTCCACCCAGTGACTTCAGTGTTGGTTTAATTCCGGTCATCTAATTCAAATCTTTTTTATCAGCTTGCAGTTCCCAAAACTATAATCATCTTCACTGTAAACTGGGTCATTCATTTTGTCAATTTAACATGTTTTTGTGTTCAGGAACTTGACCTAAACTATATGTTGAGTACAATTGGAGATAGATCAGTACCACATGTGACCTTCACCTTGATTTTTATGGGTCATTATCACCCTTTATATTTCGACCTTGACCTTGTCATTCAGTAGGTCGGAAGTAATCAAACCTACATGTGTATTCTACATTCATCTTGCCAAAGTAGAGTAATCACTTATTATTGTAGGCGAGATATTGAGGCTGCTGGGTTATTAATTATGATGTTTCTGATGCATTGTTATGCTTATTTCTATCTTTATGATCATGCCGGGGGCAAATGATTACATTGGCTTTTTGTCCTCATATACTAGCTGTCCCCTTGCCTATATTGTACTCTCTGCCAAACATCAGAACTTCAAACAAAATGAAAAAACAACAGTACTTAAGTCTACCCGTTATGTATACCTGTAATTGTGGATGCGGTTGATCACCGTGTCATGTGAAACTGAGTGTCATGTGAAACGGAAGGATATATATTATAATCACCATGCAGTGATAATGTCCTCATTATGCGCTTGTCCTACCTGCATTTGTGCACATGATTAATATGCTATGTATATATGTATACATCAGCTGCTATACATACATGTATTGCTTCTGCTTGCTGTGAAATTAATAGCACTTGCGGTTTTATATTCTGGTCTCGCCGTTGATGGTCGATACAGAATATAAAATCATAAGAGCCATGATTCTCACAACTATGCTTAGATGCAGTCTCTATTTCAGAAACTACACAGTTAAATGTAGTTGTGCTCGAGCATATTATTAAATCATCATAGCCAATTTGAAAATAACCTATTTTTGGGTCTTATCGAACACATCCTGTACCCCCTACTCCCCAACCCCAAAAATAATTGTAAAATGTTCTTTTGGACACCTTCCCCACCCGCAATCAATATGCAGTGGAATACCCCGCCCCCTCCTACCTACATGTAGATCATATATAGAAATACAAAAAGCAAATATTCAACGGACTCCCTCAATAGAAGATCTCTAGGGTGTGGATTGTTTACATTTGTAATTATACTATAATGACTTACTGCCTGTATTTGTTCCGAGCTGTTGGAATTCCCACGCAGGGTACGTGAAACCACAATACCACGTATTTGTACATATTACGCATTCTTCTTTTAAGAGTCATTATAAATATATATAATATAAATTATATATTCTTGATGCATGATATTACAAATGAATCAATATTTATCTGCAATGTTATCAAAAAGCCAATAAAATATCTCAAAATTTATATATTTATAGTATAAATCAATTGCCCCACAGATATAGAGGCTCAGTTTTGTCTAGTTTTCTCATAAAACATTACATCAAATACCTGTAGGGGGTTACTTTAATTGAGCCAGTATATGTCGTTAACAGCCTGTTGAGTAATTAAGATGTGATTTTGAATACATTTGTGATAACAAGGTTACGGAGGTGGAGAATGCAATTTAAATCTGGCTTGTTGAACATCCAAATTGAAAGTAATTGTGGGAAATTTTAAAAAATCTAAATCTTGTAGCTAGAGTAGCTAGTGGAGCTAATGTCTCTTGCAGTGTCACATTATACCATAGAGCTAATGTCTCTTGCAGTGTCACATGATACCATAGAGCTAATGTCTCTTGCAGTGTCACATGATACCATAGAGCTAATGTCTCTGCAGTGTCACATGATACTATAGAGCCAATGTCTCTGCAGTGTCACATGATTACCATATTTTTTCAAATAAATGCTGATTTTCTGAAATTGGGGTTAACTTGGAGTCGGAGTTTTTACTAAGAAATGTAATCCATTCACACACACACACACACTAAACAAATCCAGTTAATATAGCTTAATGCAGGTACATGTAGCTGGGCTACATTATTTAAATACTATTTTGCTTATAATTCAATAAATGTAATCTCTTTTATTTTGTTAACAAATTGATCTCCCTTACACATACATGTAGGTATAACATTCAAACAGAAAATGTAGCCTTCAAAGATCACAGTGAACCAAAAACATGCATTCAAAACAACCAACAGTTACAAGAAAAAATGGAAGCAAAGTTTGCGTCACCACAAACATACACACGTAGACAATGGGGCCCGGGTATACTGCCTTGGAACAGTCTGTGGCAAAAAGGCCGCTGTGGGGAGGGAGTGTTAATGTTCTACGGTGCACAGAAACGATCATGTATATATGAATATAAACAAACAAGCCTCTAAGAAGCCACAAACAAAATACTCAATTACTTGGCAGAAGCCAGAGCAACAAGAGAATAAAACACTTTTTTCTCGGATCTTCATGAAACTGCAAACGATGGCCATTACAGCTTTAATATAAAGACATACAGGATCTTCAAATGTACTTTAAAGTGATTGAAATGACTTGTTGTTGTTGTTTTCTAATAAAAAGTCATGTTTATGATCAATCTCATTAAAATCATATCCAAATTTTGCTTTGATACTCTCCGCTATAGGATCCTACAACACTGCCTTGGAGGTCACGTCAGATCGACCTTCCATCTAATCAATATTCATGAGAAGGTCAACTAAATTCAACCAATGAAATCGCGCATTTCATATGCACTTGAGGTGATGCTCGAGTTAACTGAACAGATGAAAATCCACATAAAACACATATATCGGAAAAAGATAATGCTGTGGATTGCTCGATAAATTCAAACAAATGCACTAAATGGCATGTTTTACATCAAGAATACAAAGAAAATTATGGGCGCGGTCATATGTATTCTACCGTGATTATTACGACATAACTTTTCTAAATAGTATGTCCTCTGGTACGTCTGGCCCGCTTAGCTCAGTTGAGAGCGAAGTCGACTATTGCGACGTTCTGCGAGTGTAATTTTAGTGGGTTTAACCCCACGAAGCTTTACAGTACATTTTTTTGTACTGCTATTAAAATTCCGTCAATCAATCTTTTTTTTTTTTTTCAGTAAATATTCATTAATGGTTGGAGTGTTGTTTGTCAACGCAATTATTTTGTGTTTTATAAGCTAAAAGTTACGGACATTGTCTCTTTCAATACCAAGCTTAGACTGCTCCACCACGTTTGACTGAAGTGCGACATGCGCAGTGAAGCAGTCTATACCGAGCAATTTTGTAGGCTGAAATCTGATTGGCTAATCGTAAGGTCAATCTGGCGTGACCTCCAGTGCAGTGTTGTCAGATCCTTAGTAGTATAGAGTATCGTAGCATGATAAAGGGTCTGATTTTAATGAGATTGGTTTATGATGCTTCCAAGATGGCTGCTAATGGCTGTCTTTGTTTATTTAGACCTGTTTAGAAAAATACTGTGAACCTACTTCTTTGACTTTTGTACATCGAAGATTATAATCAATAGAGGTGTTAATTGTAATGTTTGACAATAAATGACTTTTACTTCACCATTGACCTGTGCCGTTTTGACAAGCTTCCATTTGACGTTTTCAAAACACTATTTGAAATTTTTGAAAAGTTTTGCTTACCACAGATTGCAAATAATGGAAAAAATCATGTTTACATTTCTTTTGTAACAGCATTGAATATGTCCATACATTTTTATACACATGTATACCAGCTATCATTGAATATGGGATGTCCATTCAAGTTGAACTTAAAGCTTGACCCTCCCTGGAGTTCACTGGCTCTACCCATGTAATTTGTTAAAAATAATATGTTCTACATTATTAATCCAGTGTGTTCAATGTTCAATAAGTTGTATTCTGTCAAGTCATACATGTACACGTTCTGGTGACCTTTGCCCATCAAATTATGGGGTCATACAGTCTTCACATGAATGACAGTACATACATGTGGAAGGCTTGATTTGTTTCATTGTTCAGTTACACACAGGCATGGAAGTGGCGTAGCTGGACTACAAACAATGTGAAAGCCCTATGTTGCTAGTGAGGTGTTCGGGCATATGTCCCCACAAAAATGATATTTTCTGAGCAGTTTTTTTATCTCTGGAAAATATATGCAAGCCCGGGCATTGTGACGTAAATGCAGCAATGCCACTGGAAGTGGGGGTGTGGTGTAGGGGCAGGGGTAGGGTGGGGCTATTGTCTGATCTGAAACCAATATATTGGGCTTTATAGACCCACCCCAGACAGAGAGACGAAGAGTGGGAATTTCATTTAAGGGCATCTGAATGCTGACAAGAGGAGTTCCAAAAAAGAGATTCAGCAGTTTTTAAATCATATATTTATATGCACTGATTAAATATGATGTTCATAATTTTGTTATTTTCTTTGTATTTGGAATGCAAATTAAGATGCAAATTAAGAATCATATTTCTTGTCCTTCATGACTGAATATTTAGTGGGGCCTTTACATAAAAGAATGTTGTTGTAATTTTGATACGGTTGTTTGACTGTCTCGTCACCTTGAAGTCAGTCAGTCATGAAAAGGATAAGGTCAGCATAGGGATATTCTGTTGGTGTACTTGATCATGTTTTGTGAATGTGTATAGTGGCAAGTGCTTAGCTTCTTCATTTCTTTTTGAGTACCAATATGTCTATAATGAAGGCTTAAAAAATGCATACCGTACCTGGGCAGCACAGTGAGTGCATGCCTCTATTGTTATGAGCCACTCCTAAACTAGTAGTAAACATCATTGGGAATGTAAATAAAGGTACATTTAAGTTCAATGTTGACTACTTTTTGTTCATCCTGTTTTCTTAGAAAATGCACATACATATTATGCATTGTTAAAAACTTTATTTTTTATTTTTTATAAATACCCATTGGATTTGAAACAAAATTACATGAACATAGTAAAAGGCCAAATTGACATATTGTAATACTTTTGTTATTAAATTAACGTATACCCCCATTTAAATGCGCCCTGGATAATGACAGTTTACAAAAGCGTTTTGAGACCATTACATAATTATTATACCTCTAGTTGCGAGGTATTTTTTCTAAACTAGACCTCAAGTCCGGTTACTGCTTTTTTTTTTCCAAACTAGATCTCATGTAGGGTTGTGGGTTGGGGCGTTTATTAGGGAGCATACGGTAAACAATGTGTAGTTTCTTAAATTTTACATGAAGTCTTTATTTACATTTTTCTGTGATAGTAAGCCTAGATTAGAGCTTTCTATAACAATCTATACATATTCTACAATTGTTTCTTTACCTTGCCTTTTAGCATGTTTAGGTGACATGAGCGATATATACATGTATGACAATGTCCTTTGAAGATGTCCAAATTGTGTACCTTCAGTTAAATATCTTTTAAATCAAATTACATTCCCCAATTTCCGGTATAAATGACGAAGGAATTCCATTTGACTGTGTAAATATACCTGATGGTAAAAATTTACTTTTCTGATTGAAACTTTTTAAATTTCCTTTATGTGTGATAATGCATGCCTTTTGTTCAAGGAGATAAAGAATGGGCAGAGTTGAGCTGGAGGTTGGTACATGGCCAAAAAATGTTTGCTCATTTCGTAAATCAATGGATGAACACCAAAACTATTGTTACCATATAGATAAAAAACAAGAGACAGTAGTTTTGTCTTGCCCCTTGACATGCCTTCTTATTGCAAGTAATTTCCAGTTCTTTGTAATGTTATTGTTTTTCGCATTTTCAGAGAAAATTGATACTGTGATACATCATGCATTTGCCATTTTGGCATTCACTCATTCAGCCTTGCATTTAGCTCTGTTTCTCATTTGATATTCTGCTACATTTGATACGCATGTGGGAGATCGTGGGTTCGAATCCCTGCTTTTGGTCAAACCAATTTGTAAAGGCTTTCAAAAAATGTACTAGTAGCTCCCTTGCAAATTCTCTCTTTGGTGACATTTAATAGTGTTAGAGCGTCCACCTCGCATTGGGAGGTAGTGGGTTCAGTCCCCGCCCAGTATGTCATGCCAAAGATCAAAAATAGTAGCAGTAGCTCCTTTGCTTGGTGTTCAACATATTAAGGGTAGTCAGAGAACTGGTTAGCCCAGTGTTAGGCCATAATAAATTAATTGCTAGATTCTCATGCCCGTCCGCCCCCGTCTTTTTATGCCGCTCCAGTAATTTTGATTTCTTCTTCTTCAAAATAAAAAAATAAAAAAAAATAATCCTGAAAATATGAAACACTATTAAAAATGTGTTTTAAATCTTGGAAGTACTCCTCAGTAGTATGTTTTACTATTTTTGCCTTGTGCAGGGGCCATTTTCCATTTGTCGTATAAAATAAAAAATAAAAAATAAAATTTCACCCCAGCCCCTATTTTGAACTAAATTTGGATGAGAAACTAGTAATTAATTTATTATGGCCTTATTGTATAATTTTACTGGGTAGGTATCATGTCATGTGTCTACCATGTGTTATTCCAGTGTGGCAGCAAGCTAGAGACTGAAAGATTGTTAAAAGCAACAATTTAACCCAATACTCTTCGGTCTTGATCTTCTGTGACACTCATGTCCGTTGCCCTAAATGGCACCGGTGTAACATACCTGTAGGGTATAACACTGCTAGTTATAAGGTGGAAATGACATATATTATGGTATCCTGCTGGCTAATTTATAGTCGAACAAACCAGTTTGACATTACAACACTCTTGTATTGACATTGTTCAGGTCACTGCCTTCAGCTACAAAAATCGAACAAGGTCAATGGGGAAGTTACCACATTTGTAAATATATGCCTAATTTTCCATGAAAAAAGCATATTTATTCTGCACAAGTTTAGAAAATATTAATATTGCTTTGTTGTTTTGTTGGGCATGCAGAACACACCTGTTGTTATGCAGGGCAGGTACTTATTGCCTAAGGACTGGTTACTAAGGTATTTACTGTTGTTGAAGTCATTCTAAACCATTGGATTCTTTAAGACCATTTTGGAATCTGGTGGTACAATAATGTACTGTATTAAAAAATATGCTTAAATTAGATACCTACATTTATAGGCCCATTTTGTTATCTTGAATTTTCTGGTGAACAACTTACCTGGAGATTCTGGTTTTGATTTGAATTCGAAGTTCCGATTTGAATTATAAAATAGCCTTTTTCAGAACATAATTTTTTATACATGTATATATCGACTAAGTCAATGTATCACCATGATGAAATAGGGTTTCATAGAGAAAAGAAAAGGCAGTAATCGAGTGTTAATTGAAGTGTTCGACACACCTGAACAGAAGTTCAATAAATCAATTTACATTACAAAAAGTTCTCTACATGTATTTTGACAAAAAGTAAACAAGTCAAGGCCATCCTGAATGATTGGTGTCAATGTTGTATATTTTCATAATCCACGATTTAGAGATGGATAGATTGGACTTTGCACTGAAATAGCTGAAGATGTTAAGAGGTTTTAAAATTCGTCCTTCTTAATTTGAAATGGTTTTGAACGTGGCATTTTGCATATTATACCACCCAGGCGCTATTATTAGGGTATGTATGGTATTATATGTTATACAAAAACTTAAAACAACTCTCTCTTACTCTAGTAATAAAAAATGTGATTAGTTTGTTAAAAAACATACAATCATGGGCCTGGAAAAATTAAAATGTTTCTACTGATATCGGGGTCTTCTGCCTATTAATGGAATTAGAAAATTGGTATATACATATATGACAACACACTAAAAAGAAATCGTGATAAGTTTGTTCCAATCATAGGTGGCCCTGGAAACATTGAGAATGTGTGGAAAAGGATTAAAGTGGATTGTTTACCCTCAGGTCAGTATGTTGTGACACCAGATGGCCATGCACTTACTGTCCTGTAGATACAAACTGAAAGCAAATATTGACCTTCACATGATTGAAAGAATTCAACTTGAAAATGGTTGTTTTTCTTAGATTATAACAAACTTGGCTTGTGCAGATGGTAAGCCATGTGGTCACTGACCCTGCAGCTGGGATGTTCATTTATTACTACTGGTAAACTATGTCGGTGCTTGAGGTGATGATCATATCAATGCAGGGGAGATCATAGGTTCGATCCTCACTGGCGCCACTGGGTAACTTAAAAGACGGAGCGTTCATTTTAATGAAATTCCCGCTTTTTAGTCCCCCACAGTCCCGGGGGTGGACTATAGGTTTGCACCCTGTCCTTCCGTCCGTCCTTCCGTCCTTCCAAATGCTTTTCCGGGCCATATTTTCAATACTATAAGACTTTGAGATACCAAACTTGGTATGTGGATACATCTTAGGATAGCAATGTGTCGCGTACCAAAATAAGGTCACTGACCTTGACCTTGACCTTGACCTGTGACCTCTGTCATAGAAAATGCTTGTCCGGACCGTATTTTCAATACTATAACACTTAGAGATACCAAACTTGGTATGTGGATACATCTTGGGATAGCGGTGTGTTGCGTACCAAATTAAGGTCATTGTCAACTTGACCTTGACCTGTGACATCTGTCATAGAAATTGCTTGTCTGGACCGTATTTTCAATACTGTAACACTTAGAGATACCAAACTTGATATGTGGATACATCATGGTATAGCGATTTGTCGCGTACCAAAATAAGGTCACTATGACCTTGACCTTGACAAGTGACCTCTGTCATATAAAATGCTTGTCCGGGCCATATTTTCAATACTGTAACACTTAGAGATATCAAACTTGGTATGTGGATACATCTTGGGATAGCGGTGTGTCGCGTACCAAAATAAGGTCATTGTGACCTTGACCTGTGACCTCTGTCATAGAAAATGCTTGTCCAGACCGTATTTTCAATACTATAACACTTAGATATACCAAACTTGGTATGTGAATACATCTTGGGATAGCAAGACAATACCTTGACAAGTGACCTCTGTCATAGAAAATGCTTGTCCGGGCCATATATTCAATACTATAACACTTAGAGATATAGCAAACTTGGTATGTGGATACATCTTGGGATAAACGGTGTGTCGCGTACCAAAATAAAGTCATTGTGACCTTGACCTTGATCTTTGACCTCCATAGGAAATGTATGGAAAATGCTTGTCTGGGCCGTTGGGGGACTAAATTATAATGAATTGCCCGGCAATTCTTGATGCTCTTCTTTTTTTTACATTTGACTT